>JAYMTA010002835.1:0-15582 GCA_036897625.1 Pelargonium cotyledonis | reverse complement strand
CACGGTTGTTGGCTGTTTTGGTCAGTGGCTCCGGTGAAGCACAACAATGATTTTTGTTTGAGTTATCATTTAGGTTTTATTTTTTGTAATTTTTGGTGAATTTGTTTGTTGAACATGTAAATTTGATTATGAAATTAGTTGTGAAACTTTGGTTGAATTTGTGTTTTTCAAACAAATTTATTTTGCCGGAATCTGAAATTGGTGGCCAAAATATGGAAATTAGTGCCTGAATTGGTAATTTTGTTTGCCATAATATAAAAATTAGTGTCGGAATTGGTAATTTTGTTCGCCGGAATTTGAAAATTATGCCGGAAACTTCAAGGTTTTAGTGATTCCGGCACTAGAATCTTCATATGTGTGACGATGAATAAGGGCATTTTGAGAATTTTAAAAAATTATAAAGTCACATGCAAAACATGTGAAGAGAGAGATGCATTTTTCATCCAAAAATTAACAGATCTCGTTAAGTGGTTAGTTTAGCATGATTAATTGAAATTTGTGTAACTTAACCGGGACTAGGTGTTTGAAGTGAAAAGTTGATATGAGATATTTGTAATTTACCCTAAAATTTAGGAATAACTTAGTTAATACGCTTCTAAAATTTAATACTGATTGTCAGTATGAATACTAATAATAATTGTAATTATCTAATAAATAGTCACATATAACCATCAGAAATGAAGAGGCATCTCATGAGAATGTTTCAAATAGTTAAATGTAATGAGTCGGCAAAATCATAATATTACCCCCACCAACTTTTTTTTAAGGGGAACGTAATTTTTTTATTAAGGAATAATAAGATGAGCACAATATAAGAACAATGAACCTAAACCAAACCATACTAAGTGCATAAACCAAAGTAGCGAGTAAAACACATAAAATAATTGCATCTCATTCCTATTAAACCGAACCATTAAATATGAATCCACGTGTCCAAAGAAGATTAGTACTATCAAATAAACCCAATCAATGGCACTGGAAAAACCCTCCCCTAATTTGTTGGGAGCCAAACCACTACTCCCAAGCCGAATCGACCAAAACAAATTGAAGCAGACCGATTTGCTTCCAGCACTCCCGTAACCTGGCTCTACCACATGTGTAGCCCCGAGCCCCTCTCATGGCCCTTGGCGAATCTGATCAGCCAGGTTCGCACCTTGGATCTTCTAAGACTTCCTGACACTTCCTAGTACCAGACCCTTACCGCCCTCCTCACCAAATACCATGCTCATCCTCCTCTGAAAACCCCCGCCGCCCCTAACAAATACCCTACCGGTATTACTCCCACAAGAGAGAACGACCACGTTTACGAGAAGAAGGTCCTCGCTCTCCTTATTCTGGAATAGAGAGAAGATGGCATGGACGACCACCTTTCCTCCAAGCAGATTGGCGGCGCCATGCTTCACATCTCTCGTTGACGGACTTGTTACTTTGACAGACGGAGGCAGACAGGCGACAGACGTGCTCTTCTCTGACAACTGGAGGCGGATCTTTTCGGACGGCAGCAGGCGGCGATAGAGAACGTACCTTGCCATTCTCACCGCATCAACTTTAACACATATCAATGTCTTTATATAGATTTTGTGAAGATCTTAAAAAAAAAAAAAAAAAAAGCTTGAGTAAATGTCACAAGTAACAATCGAAGCCCAAAACACGCGCCTCAGGGTCTCTGTTACTCACGCTCCATCTACACGGGACTCTAAAAACCTTGCCTTTGAAATTGGGGTTTATGTCTCCCTTCAGAAGGTGAAACTAGAACTGAATTACAAAAATGGCGACACTCACTGCAAATATTCGCATAAAGTTCCCATTTCGACTTCAGAGCCAGACCTTCTCAGCTCCCCGGTAAGAATTTTCTTTCAAATGTCTTATAGTTTGTTTGGATGCTGATAAAATTGATGGGAAAAATGGGAAAACAAAATGATATTTTGTTTATTTTGATTTTCTGGGTTTTGCTCAAGCTATGAGCAATCCAATACAGTCTTCCAATGTGCATTAGCTCAGTTTTTATGGAGATTGTTGTCTCTACATTGAAAAACAGAAGTTTCTGTTCTTAAGTTATTTTCCTACATTTTCTCTGAAGACTAACAGAAAACAATTGGACTAGTTATTGCATATTATCTTTTTATTTAAAGCTGTTGCAATTTTCATAATGTAGTTTTCATTTTTAGGATGAAGAAAGTTATAGTTGGGTTTTCAAAGGGCAGATGTTTCGGTTCTTCAGTTCCTGTTAGGTACATTCCTCTAAGACTTTTAAAGAGCGAAGATCCAGTCAGTTATCCACCTTGGAGTGGTTCGAGGAACACAGACTTTGATGAATGTTCAAATAGAAATGCATTGAGAATTGAGGCTGCAAAGAATGGGAGAGGTGTACAGAAGAGTGTCGTTTCGGATGGGAAGTCCGAATTTCAAAACCAAATGCTTGTTACGAACTCAATGCTTGGTGATGGTGACGATGAAGAAGCATATATGGATCTTGACGACGACGACGATGATGAAACAAGTATGGTTCTTTACTATAACAGGTTACCATTTTGCCCATGTAATATCATGACTTTTAGATGTGAGCTTTAGACTATCTTTTCATTTTGCATTATTGTTATTGGTTCATTATATCCTTAGCTGCAATGCTATTATTGCTTTTTCTTAATCTTATTATTGCATTCTCTTGTACTTGTTTGCCAGAAAAAGTAAGCTAAGTTGGGAAGTAAGAAAAGGGCTTGTCAGGAATCTTTCTTATGTAGATATATGTGCATTGTATATCTGCATAAAGCATTGTGGCTTACGTGTTTGTGGGAATTGATTATAATTTTGGGCTTGTAGGCCTTGAAGTCATGGAAGAGCCTAGTGAGGTTGCTGAGGAGCTCAGAGTTAACGAAACGAATGATTGTTCTGGACAAGATGTACAAGCTAGCTTCATGAAAGAAGCTCAAAACTTGGCAATTGAATGGCTTTCAATAAGGTTAGAATATAATATCCAGCAGCTCCAAAGCTTTTGTTATCATTGATAAATGTGAAATATAGTTGGATCAATATTTGTTAGGTTAGCTTTTCATTTTTTTTTTATAATCTATAAGTAGTAATAGGATATTCACTTATGTATGGTAATATTCAAGGACCACCTTTTCTAACTCTATAGCCATACCTTGAACCTACATAAAATTTAGTAACAAAGGCCGTGTTGTTTGTTTTAACTCTTTTGATCTATGAACATTTCATGTAATGTTGATTGACTCTACTTTTATAATTGGTTGAATCTTTGTTACATTGGACGCATATCATCTTGCTTGCCGAATGTGAGAAGGATGCAAAACATAGGTGTGCTAGAATGGGTCTATTTGCTAGTATTTTTTTTTCTATATAACCAATGATCATCAGCTAGACAACTTTTCGAAAATAATCAAGCTGTCTATTGACCATAGTATATCTCTCATATGAGAAAAAGAGAAAATATTAGAGCCAGAGAGGGGAGAGAATGGTTGATCCTCAACTCTCTTCGTCAACTTATTTAAATTCTATGTCTGGTTCGAGAGAAAGGGAAGCAAAATTTATATTCTTATCTATATGTTTTACCCTTGTTGTGCTTTCTTCTGCTCTTGAAAGGAAGGGCACTTAGAGATGTTACAAGATTCATTGAAGTTGGTTTTCTTTCTTCCCAAATCCACCTGCTTTTTGGCCCATTGCAAAGGTTGGAAAGGGAGGTGAAGTGATTTGTGTATCCCTAAGCTTTTTTGCAGTTCTGTATGTTTTCTCACAAACAAAATTACAAATCTCAGTTTTATATAACCCGTTGTCAAAATTCAAATAGTGTCCTTATTTCTATTTTGAGAAAAATTAAGAAAAAGCTAGTTAGTGTGGTATATTTACTCTTGTATCCTCATGATCATGTGCTAAGGGGTACTAACTAACTTACTATTAGGATATTATTATCAACTCATGTCTAACTAATTTTTCAGAAAAGGAAAGAGCACTCATTTTAGGACAAAAATTCAAGTGAAACAGGACACTCATTTTGGGACGGAGGGACGAGGGAGTATCATGTTATGGAATATACATTCCAAAACGCCGTTCTGTGGGATTGATAGAGATGTAGAATTGAGGAAATGTTGTGGTTTGTATATTTAAGTGATGCAAAAATGTATCAATAGTTTGTCTAACAGATCATAAAAATTAACGAATTATGATTGTTAGAAATGATGAACGTACTCGTCAATTTTTTTCTTCTTTTTCCCCAAGACATGTAGTTTGCCATTATCCTATCATAGCCAATACACGTTTTGCATAAGATCGGAACTTTCTTGAACTTGCTAGGTTGTCAATGGAGCAAGATCTTTTGTGTGGTTTAGAAGAATGCTATATTGAGTTGCCTTAAAGAGAAAACAATATATTCTGATTGACTTTGCTCTTACAAGTTACAACGTTTTTTGTAAATAGGAAAGATTAAGAAATAAATAAAGAGATAAAAGTAAGTAAACATCTCTGGGATAGGGTGTCCGCAAAAATGACATCTTGAGATCTGTAAATTCAAAGGTACATCTTGTAAGATTCATATTCTGTAGAAGATCTTAGATATTGGCAGCTAAGATACAAACAAGTAACTTTAGGTGCATATTGATGCATGTGTTTTTGTGCTGGAACGTGTTGAAGATCTACTTTTTACACATCTTTTGATTCTTTGCAGGGCGTATGCAGTAGCTGAGCTGAGAAAGAAATTGCTCAAAAAGGGATTTGCTTCTGCTATTGTTAATGATGTGATTAATGACTTGCACCGTAGGTGGGTTACTAACTTTGTGTTGTTGCATGATATTTACTGTGAAATCACTTTCTTTCTTATAAACAGAACTGGGTAAGAGATTTGTCTTTTCTTTGATTCTCCCTATAAGAGAGACTGTTCTTTGCTCCTGGTCCAACTTTTGTCAATCAATTCTTTTGCTAATAGCTATACATGCTATGTAATTATATTGCATGCATTGTTGTTTATTGCTGGCAATAGGTGGAAGACACATTGTTCAAAAAAATGGGAGGTGCATTACTGCATTTGAGGTGCTAGTGTCATACAGAGCCTAGGCACACACACGGATAGGCATGGGCTTCAGTGAAGTGAGGCACACTTAGATTTTTTTATAAAATTAAACATAAACATGATCAAAACATGTTAATAAAAATGCAAAAAATATATTTTTAAACAATCATAGTAAAACTGATAATAATCGTCATCTAACTTATCTCCATCCCTAATACTATCAATAATATATCTTGCTGCTGAGAATACTGTCACTAATAAAAATAATATTCTATGCTGTTCTTCCTTTTTCCTTTTCCTTCATAATTTATGGTGCAGGACTGACACTTGACAGTATAATTATACAAACAATTCTTAAATTATGGAACCCTAAAATGAAGAGTTTCCATATTAGAAGTTCTATTTTGCAAGACAAGTTAAATTTGGTCATGTAAGTTGGGACTATGAAAGACAAGAACTCATCATCATAAGTGCCTTTACTTGAGTGCATAAAAGAAGAGTTGTAAGTGAAGGCAACCTGATTCTTAAGTCATAAATTAACTATGGCACACCTCAATTTTGCCTCAAATATAGCGTAGAGATGCTGGCCTTAGGGGTCTCATGAGTCATGACCTGCACCTCAATGCAATTGCATCACCAATGTTTTTTAGGCTCTAGGGTGTGCCTTGGCCCTCTGGGGATTTTTGTAACATTGGGCGGAGAGATTATATGTATGAACATGGTAGGAAGATTATATGTATTAAAATGGCAGGAGCAGAATATAACGTGACTAGGAAAGGAAATAGATGGTCATGATTTTGAAAAGCTGGGCATCCCCCCACCAAAACTACCTCACATTTGTCTAGTTTCATAGAAACCACGGACACATCTGGTTTTCCAGAAGCAATGATAATCTGATACCTGGAGTTACTTTAGTTATTAACAACTTTGCTCATATTTTTTGAATTTGGTGTGCTGTTCGCATTTCAATACTAGAGAAATTTTAGTGCTTCTCTGCTCAGCCATGTTCATGTAATTTGTGTGCCACATTTGCTTAACTTGCGCACATCTTTGACCTTTTAGTTTGTTGTAGGGGGTTGATTAATGACGGATTATATGCTGAAACATTTTCTCACTCTAGATGGTCCAACTCTACTTGGGGACCAAGACGGATTAAGCAAGTAAGTGGTCTCTTTTAGCTTTTTCCATCTCCATCAATCAAAACTAACTACATATATTCCATTAGTTTACACTTTGCAAAGGTTTCATTTAGTGCACTTTGATCCTGACGTAGGTCCTAATTTGACAATGCCTGGTGAGATCTTGTATAGTTTCAGCTGTAATGTCACTCAAGTAGAAAATTTTCAGGATCCATTTTAGTTGTAATTTCTCCTTTTTAGCGGTAGTTTATGATTGATTGCAAGTGTGGATATTAGAATTAGGTAATTTATGAGATTTGTATAAAGTCCATTTGATTTGCTGAAAGGCCATATTTTTCTTTTTGATTGGTCTGCTGGAGGAAAACTTAATTGAAATTTGAAACCATTGTAAAAGATCATATCTTGCAACTTATTTATTATGTAATAATAAATAAGTTAATAATTTTTTATTGAACTTGAAAGGTCCAAGATTTAAAGTTTAAGTGTACAAAATATAAATCTTGATTTTATTCAGCCCCACTGGTTCATTATAATTTGGAGCACACAAGAGGCATATATGAATAGTTAATATATCATTCTTTGTTTTTATTATTTGACTAAATGTCAATCCATTAATATTTGTACAAAGAAATTAAGATAACTGGAGGAACCGAGTGAATGCTTTGCTTTAGTTTCCTTTATCATCAAGGGGAGTTTCGGTAATAACTAATGGATTATAGTTGTTGGATGGATCAGGCACTTTGCAAGAAGGGAGTGGGTGAAGTCGCAGTAGACAAGGCAGTAAAATTGGTTTTCCGGGAGGAAGGATCTGAAGATCAAGACTCAAAACTTGGCTTATCAAAGGTTTCAATGGATCATCTCTATGTGCAAGCCTCAAAGCAATGGATAAGAGGGCGAGATTTGTCCAGGGAGACACGGAAGGGAAGGATTGTTCGGTGGCTTCAGTACCGAGGTTTCGACTGGGGCGTTACTAGTGTCATATTAAAAAGGCTAGAATCTCAATATCCCACCTAAATCACTCCACTAACTTCCCATTTAAGGGTGGTTTGTACTTGCCACCTGTAATTTTGGGTTGTGAAATGTGCAGTACAGCTAGGCTGAAATTGAACAAATTTATCCTTCAAATGTGTTTCACTGAGCAGTGTGTCAGCCTCACTATTCCCATCTTGGTAAGGCCTACCTTAGCCAAATACAGCACCTAGACAAAGAAACGAGTAGCAATGCTTAAATGCTATTGGTGGCATCAACATTTACTTTCTATATCAGCTGAATATGGTATCTCTTTGTATTCACGTACTGCAAAGAATCATTTAATTGAAAAGTCTGTTGTTTGTGCTTTTGTATTTGTTTCCTTACCATTGGATGTGTACCTTACTTATGGAATCACGTTTTCTGACCGTGCTTTTTTTGTATATACATTATTGATGTGCGCTACTCAAGGAAGTTCATTATATGAGATATGGTCACTACTGTCATAAGCATTACATCTTGCTTTTTCCTTATAGTTGTTGCCATTGGAAACAATAATTGAGCCTTTTGCGAACTCTAGAGTTTGACATTTACTGTACTTTCGGATAATATGTTGCATTTCATTCGTCGTAACTGTCCGAACCATCTGCATATGAAACAACATATGGGTTTTGTTTTTCAGAAAATGGAGAATGGACATGAAGCAATGTTGTTTATGCAAGAGATGAGATGGTCCTGCAGTACTCTTGCCTCAGCATGTGCTACTGAACCAAGGTGAGTACTTAATGTTATATGCTTAGGAAGGTGTTTTTATTTTCATTTGCTGGAAAGTCTCTCTCAAACGGCACATGGACATGTGATGTGAGGAGGGTGGGACCATGTGAGCACCTCCTGCCTCATATTCTGTGAGAGAATCTCATTCCTTTGCAATAAATTCTAATTACATAACTCCAAAACTACCAATCATTGTTCCAACTTCTACTTATCCAAACTTCACTAGAACCATCCCCAACTTCTCTTACTTTTGTTACATTAGTTACAGTTTCCAAAGAAATATCCTAGGCATTACATTACAGTTACTATTAGACTGAATCATCAGAGAAAGCTATAGAGAAGTTGGATGATTCTTGAGAAGCCACATTTCTAGTGGGAGGTGGTGGTGGGGATCGGGCTGCCGACAGCCCGCCTTTCGACATGTCAGGTTCCGCCCTTGTGGCCTCTTCGTGTCGTATCTCCTTGAGCATAGCGACCACGTCTTTCATGATTGGACGATCCGCTGCTCGTGTGCTGACACAGAGAACTGAAACAGCTAGTGTTTGTAGCATTTCATGCATGGTAGGGTCAGCCCTACCCTTGAGCTTTGGATCAAGAATGGACGCTGGGTCTAGCCTGGCCGCCAAGTGATCCCGAACCCACTGAACCAAGTGTGCACCTCCCGGCAAAGTCGGGTCCAGAGGATGCCTCCCTGTTAGGACCTCTAGGATAACCACTCCGAAACTGTACACATCACTCTTCTCGGTTATGCGCTGCATTGATGCATGCTCTGCAAAACCCAAAAGAATTGATGATTAGAGAAAATTTAAGAAACCATAAGCTCTAATGGAAACTATAGATTGAAACATAAATTACCTGGTGCCATGTACCCATAAGAACCTGCTAGTTGAGGCCTTTGATTTGGTTTGGAGGTACCATCGGCTGCAGTAATATTGTTTACAGTTCTAGCCAACCCGAAATCAGCTAAATAAGCTTCATATCTTGGACCCAACAAAACATTCATGGCTTTCACATCTCCATGTAAAATTGGAGGGACACAGTCATGATGCAGATACGCAAGTGCGTGTGCCACTCCTAACACGACCTCATATCTCGCCTCCCACTCTGTTCCTCCCTTTCGGTTTCCAACACCGTGTAGGAGTGAGCTCAAGCTTCCGTTTGGGAGGTAGTCGTAGAACAAGAGCTTCAGGTTCCGGTTGGAGCCCCAGCCCAGAAGCCTGACTATGTTCTTGTGGCGAATTGAACCCAGTGTCCGAATCTCAGAGTTGAATGCCCCAGACTCTTCAGATGACCACATCTTCTTCACTGCTAGTGTCTCCCCGTTCGAAACTGTCACCCTGTATACAACTCCCGAGCTCCCTGTTCCTATGACATTAGCGGAGGTTAGGTTCCTTACAATGTCATCAATGGAAAAGTTGAGCTTCTGATAAAGAGTCATTTCCCAAGTTTCATCCTCCATGATTCTTCTGGTGGCTATACGGGTGCGCACCAAGATGTAGACTGCAAAAAGCATTAGGACTGCACTGAAACTTATCAGGATGGACATGACTAGCCTCATTGCTGATCTAGACCGCCCTGCTGCAATGCCATCAGCTGGAGTTACAACCCCATTTGAGATGTAGAGGCCCTGGTTTTCAGCAAGGTCGCTAAGTGGGCGTTTTCGGAAGAAGGGGGTGTTAGGCAATTCACCAGAGAAACCGTTGTAGGAGACATTGAGGGAGACCAGGTTCTGAAGGTTGGTGAGGGTGTTCAGGTTCCCAGTGAGTTTGTTGTGGGAGAGGTCGAGAATAGCGAGCTTGGTAAGCCCGGAGAATTCAGAGGGGATCTTACCAGTAAGTTGATTACTGCTAAGATTGAGAGAAATTTCAAGTGCTGGAATTTGTCCCAGTTCCTTTGGAATCTCTCCAGAGAAACCATTGTTTCCGAGGTCTAACAATTGTAACTTGCTGCAAGAAAGTATATCTACTGGAATTCTGCCGGAAAGTTGATTCTTCCCCAAGATGAGCTTTGTTAAGTCTGTCAATGACCCAATGGCATGAGTTAATGAACCTGCCAGCCTGTTGTCTGAAATGTCAACCAACTGTAGGCTTTTAGGCAGTGTTTCAGGCACAGAACCAGT
Source organism: Pelargonium cotyledonis (assembly GCA_036897625.1). NCBI lineage: Eukaryota > Viridiplantae > Streptophyta > Magnoliopsida > Geraniales > Geraniaceae > Pelargonium > Pelargonium cotyledonis. The sequence goes on along the minus strand of JAYMTA010002835.1, from coordinate 5,561 downwards.
GAGTCCATTCGAGTGGAGGTCGAGAAACTCAAGATTTCCACATCCGTATATTGATGGAGGAATTTCTCCCAAAAGACGGTTGTTGGCCATATCGAGAAAGTTCAGACTCTCCAAGCTTCCAATCTCTGATGGAATAGTACCCGACAACCTGTTGTTGCTTACTCGGAACCTGTACAAGCTTGTACAGTTTCCTATGTCAGGTGGTATAAAGCCGGATAAATCATTTGACAGTAGCAGCAGCTTGGTGAGATTTCTCAGACCAAAAATCTGTTTTGGTATGGAACCAAACAAGTTGTTGTATGAGAGATCAAGAGCTTGAAGATCCTGGCACTCGGAGAGGCTCTCAGGGATACTCCCTGTTAGCCTATTCTTCCAGGCAAAGAATAGAGTCAAGCTCTTTAGATTGCCAATAAGAACAGGAATCTCCCCCGATATGTCGTTGTTGTCAATCTCTAGATGAGTAAGAGAAGTACAACCCGAGATTTCGGAAGGTATGGTACCTGAAAGCTGATTAACACTCAGCTGAAGCACTTGAAGTCTTGAAAGATCACCTAATGCTCTTGGTATGCTTCCTGTCAGAAGATTTTCAGACAAATCCACAACTGTGAGCTCGCTGCAGCTTCCTATCTCATCCGGGATAGTCCCTACTATACTGTTCTGCCACAGCAGTAGACTCTGAAGCTTCCCGAGCTCCCCAATTCTTCTCGGGATTGGACCGGAGATGGAATTCTGATACAAGTACAGGTTCTCCAATGCACTGCAGTTTCCAATCTCTTCTGTGATTGGACCTGATAGTAGAGACGTGTAGATGGCAATGGTTTGAATCCTTTTCAGCATCCCAATTGATGAAGGAAGGCTTCCGGAAAGGCTGGTTTCTGCAAGGCCTAACATGATCAAGTTGGTGCAGTTCCCAATCTCAAAAGGTAGCTCACCCTTGAGATTTTTATTGCCTCCTGCTCGGAAGACTTCTAGCTTGCTCAATTTCCCGATGCTCTTTGGAATTTCGCCACTTAGTTGATTGTCGTAGAGTGTCAGGTAGACGAGACTCGAAAGGTTTCCAATGGAATATGGAATTGGACCTTCAAGATAGTTGGTATTGAGAGCTAAACTTTGCAGCTTGCTTAGCCTGAAGATTTCCTCTGGGATTTCTCCTGAGAGAGAATTGTCACTGAAATCAAGAAACTCGAGCTGATGGCACTCCCCAAGCTCTTCCGGGATTGTGCCTGTAACGTTGGCCGAGGAGAGAACAAGGGTCTTCAAGGACTTGAGAGACTGAAAAGTTGATGGCAATGGACCTTGCAAATCTACTTCCCTGAACCTTATCTCCTCCACCTGGCCATTTGAGTTGCAATGGATCCCAACCCATTTGCATGGAGTTGGGTCCGACGGGTTCCACGAGCTCAGCACATCCGAGGAGCCGTTTAAACTGCTCTTCCATGACAGAAGAGCTTGGCTCTGGTCATCAATGGAGAGACAAGAAAAGAAGAGAAGAGAGTGGATGGTGAGAATAATATTTGGCAGCAAGAGGTTCTTTAGAGTTGCAGGCATTGCTGAGAAGTGAGAACAGATGATCTGTATTGGGATTGTTGAGGGAACAGAAACCCATGTTTTGTTTATACAGCAAAAGCAGAAGATCTGGATCCAAGACCAACTGCTTTTTCTATTGCTTTCTTTGTTTTTTCCATTATTGTCATGGTATAGTTGTTAACTCTGAGATGGTGAAGCAGATGGGTTTTTGGTCTTATCTATGTGAATTCTTTATCTGTTTTCCTTTTCTGCTGTCCATAAATTGACAGATGATTTTTATTTTTAACCGAACCTATATGTATCGATGATCAAGAATCATATATATCCCGTAATTTTCGACTTCTTTGAGATTGTCCTCTCTGTTTTATTAGGCAATGCACTGTGCTGTGTGGTCACCACATTAGCAACTTGCAACCAGCAAGTCTATATCTTTGCTGTACTTGTATGTGGTATATGGTATATCAGATTTTACCAACATGGTCAAATTTTTAGATTGAGAGCAAGAAAAGTCAACTGGGTTTGACCCAAACTTTGTAACTAGGATGAAAACTGAAAAAAGTCAACTGGGTTTTGGTAAAAAACTCTTCTTGGGGATTTACTAGGAAGTTGAGGGATCTCAAGTAATGGTTTGTGCTGATATAGTAAGAAAAGTCAATTGGGTTTTTTCCGAACTTTGTAACTAGGATGAAAACTGAAAAAAGTCAACTGGGTTTTGGTGAAAAACTCTTCTTGGGAATTTACATGGAAGCTGAGGGATCTGAGGTAATGGGTTTATATGGAAATTGTTAAATGGGTTGTGCTGATCTAGTTTTGCTTTGTTTAAAGAGTTTGTGTTTTTTTAGGGAGTGCTTGGGATGGTAATGGATGAGTAGTGAAGTGAAGTGCACATGGAAGTGAGCAATGTATAAAATAATCTGAAAATGTTGTGATGCTGTGTCTGGTAGTGGTGGTCTTTGCTGTAAAGGATTTGTTTTAAGGAAAAGCAGCAATTTTAGGCTACACTGGCCTTGCCTTGAGTGGAATAGACTGCTTCTTTATTCTTTTAATCAACATGACCTACACAAAAACATAACTACATTTTGTGTTTATCAGAATGTGGCCTGTCTGCTTTGTGCAATTGTAGTTAGCCATTCAGCAATACAAGCCCATGGATGAGAGAGATGTGAGCATGGACATGTTCTATTTGTGGATAGGTGGACTTAAGTCGAGAGTATGACTTAAGACTCTCTCTTACGTGCAGGTCGGATAAGAGAGAACGAGCATGGATCTCACGTGAATGGTTGACTTGAATCGGGATGTAAGACAAACCGGCCATTAGGCAAAATCAACTTTAATATACTATGTAAAATTTCACTATTTGGTGACTCATAATATTTTGAGATTTCACTGCTAAAAGTAGGGTAAGAGAGGTGAGTTTGAGACCAGACTTTCAAGTGGATATATATGTGGACTTGCACCATTATATGTAACTTGTTGTAGTTTATATGTTACTGATGTGAGATTTTTTAACACTCTCATGATGTGAAGGGATGAGCATGAGTTTGGGCTTGTTTGTGGATATATAAGTGGACTTAAGTCGAGAATATTATTTAACAATGGAATCACGTGCAAGTCGAATAATAGAAAACTGATCAGACCCTCACGTGGATGATGGAATTGAGTTAGGAGATAAGGATTAAAGACCATAATCTTTTCACTTTGGACAGAGGAGATGAGTATGACTCGGGTGTGCACGTGGATATGTACGTGAACTTATGTTTGGAAGTAAGACAAGCGTCGGGGCCATTACGTAGAATCAACAATAATATTACATTAAATTTTATTAATAGACTACACATAATGATTTGAGTTTCACTAATAAATTGTCAACTTTATTTATAATATTTTACTTACATTATTATATGTGATTATTTGCACTTTGTATTTTACCGATTAACAGTTTCCTAATACGTAAATTGCATATGAGAGATGAGTCTACACTCCTTCTTGCAAGTGAAATAGTGAATTCAAGGTAAAAGTAACACTTAACAATCATTATGTGAAAAAATTTGTGAAAATCTATGAGTTTTGTGCATGTGATTCTTATATAACTAAATTTTGTACTTGGTCTTCATGAACTTCACATTATTCTTTAGATTAAAAATAAATAAACAAAAAGGAAAAGAAAGAAATTTAAAAGGACAAGAACAACATGAAAAGAAGAGACAAGAAAATGAAGTAAAAAAATGGATGGTCCCTCCATCCAACCACCGCCTTTTATGATATATTATTAAACTTGTGTTGCTCCTCAAACACAAGAACAGAAAAAAAAAGCTTCCTAACCTTTATCTTTCAAATAAAGATGTGTTTTACTTTTATCATATTCATGGAATTTGCGAGACAAATGTGGAACATGTTTTTTCACCCCCACAATATTTGCTATATTTTTTGGAAATATAATTTAGGCCAAGACTATTACAAGGCTTGAGAAGTCACCTAGTGCTTGTTTGTTATTTATACGGAAAATTGCAGTAAGTCTATATGTACTATGCACTTTTGACACTTAATTTTATAAAACTATTAACATTGACAGTCAATCTATGTACTTGACAAAATGCTGTTCAGTCAGCTAAAGACAACAAACGTAAAGAGATGCTCTAAAAAACCGTGTATGTCTGGCAACTGCATGGCTGCAAGAAGCTGTAATGAAGTTGAGTTTATTGTAAAAATATGTTTTTGATAAAAATCAACTTTAACGAGGTATAAAATGTGCAAATTACCAAAATGATATAAAATAATTGTAGAAGTATATTAAACTATTTTCATTTCTATCATTTAAATGAGGTACCGACATCCCATGGGTCAAATGATAAACTTATCACTTAGGTACCGTAGTGTCTCGAGTTCGAGTCATTGTAAGGGCACCGTTGATATTCTAGTTTGATATTAGTGTTAGGTAAAAGTAATAGTAGATCATCTTTGTATCACTTTAAAAAAAATGTAGCTAATAATTCAAGTCAGAGTACTTAATTATATCAAAACATATATGAGGCCATAGATACATATAGGCTGCTAGATCTGTACAATATGTTTATATATGTTATCTATTTTGCATGTCATATTTCTGATACTGTGTCAACTATGTATATGATCACTAATAGGTTTGTGGATCTAAAATCACATGTATATGGTCTTATGATCATACACGTTTCATTTCTTATTTTCTCCGAACATGGCTGTCACAACAATCTCATCCTTGTCTGTTGGGACTCTTGTACATATGTGTGCTCGGGAATCTGCCTCGGATGCAAGAGTAGTAATCTATTCTGAGAGATTTTGAGCCACATCTTACTAGGAAAAACTCTAGAAATGATAGTAGATAATGCATGTGAGGAGTGAAGCTCCTAAGAGACTTTACAGCTTCGAGTAATTTTTAGTATCTAGCTAAGAGCGAAATGTCGTGGTGGTGGCCCATTGAAGTGGAGAGCCTTGGAGGTGACCCGACTATGCAGAGATCTTGGCAGTGACTCGATGAGGTGAAGACCTTAGTGGCCTTTGTTGGAGACATGACGGTGAAACATAATCGAACTCATGAATTATGCTTTTTATCTACGATATGTCATGACAATATTGGATGGTTGACATGGCATCTCGTGTTAACCGAGAAGGTGAGAAATCGTATACTTGTTATACAATCGATTAGAAGGAGTCTACTATGAAAGAAAAAAAACACTTATTCACCGTAGAACTATTCAATTTTAGTAAACATCCCATCTTATTTATGAGCCGGCTACTCCATAAACCATACTTAAGCTACTCATAATCACTTGAACATTGTTTTGGCTTTGTGTTTTTCGTTTTTGTTCTCCAAAAGTTTATACAAAATTATGTATATAACTACATACATTGTGATCTTTGAACCATGTATTGACCCTTTAGTTGCTAGGCTCTTTTGTTTTTAGCTTTGTTTTCTTGGGGAATCAATAAAATATATAAATAAATAAATAGTTTGTCATGTTATAAATTGGCTCCTCACTCCCTCCAAAATAAATGGT
>JAYMTA010002834.1:0-15583 GCA_036897625.1 Pelargonium cotyledonis | reverse complement strand
GTGGGGGGGGGGGGGTCCAGGAGGGGGCGGAGCCTCTTCCCGGTACGGCCCACCCACCGTCTTCAACGGTCCTGTCCGCAAGTGGAAGAAGAAGTGGGTCCAGGTGTCATCTTCATCTTCTTCCTCCACCCTCACTAGCTACCAGAACCCTAACTCTCAATCTCAGGGCTCTCGCCTCCTCCTCTGCCGCTGGACCCCTATCTCCTCCGCCGCTGACACCACCTCCGCCGCGCCGGAGGAGCCACCCAAACGCAAGTTCCGCTACACTCCGGTGAGTGGGTATCTGCTATTATGATTAGATACTTGTGCTATTGTTGTGCTGTGCTAGCTCTCATGTAGGGTTTGTCGGAGATTGGAGGTTGGGAAGTAGGGTTTTTAGAATTTGGTAGAAATTTTCTTGTTTTTGAACTACAATTTTTCTTCTTGACTCTTGTGTGCTTTGTGTATCATGAAGAGTGTAAAGGATGCTACTTTCTTTCAGGTTAACTTGTGATTGGGGATTTGGGAGGTGGTGATGGTTTTGGTGAAGTGAGGTTTAAGATTTTGGTTTAAATTTTCTGGGTTTTGAATTTGGGTTCTTCTTGACTCTCTGTGTGGGGAACCAAGGATTAGACTTCGGTTGAAAAATTTTGGGACCCTGTATTATTATAGGTTCTGAATTGAACATTGTAATTGTTTATGTGATTGATAGGTTTTGGATATGAGTGGCTTAGTATTATATCTACTTATAATCATGGGGATCTGGGTAACGTACTTTTACATCAAAGTTGCTAGCTTTTTGCTGACTGGATGATGATTTTTGCAATCGGATTTCGAAGTTCCTTTGTTTTCCATGTTGATTTTTGTTTCGCTAATCATTGCATATCCTTCATTGTATAGTCTTGCTAGTTTCAAGCCTTCATTGTATAGTCTTGCTAGTTTCATGCCTTCATTAGGTCGACGAAATATCATATATCAGTATGTCTTTATAATGGGAAGAAATTTTTGAGCTGTTTTATACAGACAAGATTTTGTGGTTCAGCCTTCTGTGAATGTTGACGATGAATCTTGTTTATTTAAGTGTTCTAGGTTTAGTAGGTTAGGAAAGGAACTGCAGTGCATTGTATTTGAGATGTGTTGCTACTTCCAAATTTAACGTATTGAGAATTATTTTATTGTGCAGATTGCTGTGCTTGAAGAACGAAAAAAAGCTGTTGCAAAGAAGACTGATGAGGAAGCTAAAATGAGTGAGACTGACCAATCGATGGCTAGGCCAACAACAAAGAGCAATGAGACACAGAGGCCCAATTGCAATGAAGTTGTGAAAGAAGAAACTAAGGTTAGACAATTTCACATTCTGTATCTGTTGTATATTAATACGAAAGTTTCAGTTCCATAAAAAGAAGTTAATTGTTAACACTAAAGAATAGGTATTCTCTGCTTTGCATATAGTTTGTGGTTCAAATGGAAGCCAAAGCTAATAACACTTTTAAGGAAATTTACAATAGTCCTTCCCTAGCATTTTTCAACATTGGTTTACTCATGAGACTGTTAATTTGAAAACTTTATCTTGTTGCCTGGATCTAATGTAAAATACGTAGTTCTGAAAGCAGGGAATGATCATTTACTGGTAGATTCATAGAGTGACTTTGATAGAACGACATTATATGAATGGTCTGAGATGTGACAAAAGACTGCTAAAAGGATCAAGGCTTCTAATTCAGTGGAGCACAACAATTCATAATCTCTCTCTCTCTCCATTTATATATATATAAATATAATCTTTACCATTATAATTTGTTGTCATTTTTTGGCAAATTTTGAATAAAATTGAACTTTAACTTACAACTATGCATCATGTTTTTTTTATATATTTATTTTATTTTATAGCTATATAACCCTTACCATTACAATTTATTGTCATTCTTAGGCAAATTTAAATAAAAAATTAATTTCAACTTGCATTAAGATTATTTTTTCTTTTTTTAGGGACCATAACATTATCTTTTACAGTTTCCTGATTAGAAATGTGATCCATCAGACAATTGAGTTATATAACAAAATAAACTCATTTTTTTTAACTCCTCTCAATCTCAGTTGGAGTATCTCTCCTCTGTTCTCATAGTTTCTCCCAATAGGATTCAGGCTCATAATCTCATATGAATATTTTGGGTGCTTAAACTATTAACAACAAGTGTATATGAGAGGTAAGAGAGAAAAAAAATCAGTTATAACTTAATGCTTAAAGTTTTAATGGGGCCACTTGTTTATATAGTAAAAATAAACTACAATTTTATAAACTTTTAATCTGTATAAAATATTTTGATTGGGGCAAGTGCCCCATATGGTTCAACATGGCTCTGCCACTATATATTTACATCCTCACTCTGTTTGTCCCAAAATGAGAGTCCTACTTCCCTTTTTAGGTAGTTATGTATGAAATACCAATAGTTTCATTATAATAAGTTAGTTAGTATCTCTTGAGTTTGTTTCAAAACATGTCCTTGGGGACACGAGAACCTATACAACTCCAAGTTCTTAATTTTTCTCAAAATAGAAACCAACACTATTTTAAGTATATTATATCTGCTGCATGCTGCTATATTGTGTTATGTTCTTCATTTTTGAAGTGATACACTGTTTTGTTTGAGTTTTTTATTGCTTGTGCAAGCACAATTTTTTCCCTCAGCGACACTAGTACCTAAAATGCCATAGAATTATTTGATGAGCATGAGCCTCATTAACAAACTTATTTAGCTAATTATCATAAGACTTCCTGGATTTATTTTGAGTTTGAGCTGGCTATGCAACAAAGAGCAAAGTGCATATTAAAATTGTACTTAAATTTGGTGTGATGCATACTCATAGAAACTAGTGGGGTTGACAATTCTTTGGAGTTACCTTTCCCCTACTGATATATTATAATCCGCATTTTTTTTCCTCTTTTTTATTTTGTGATTATTTAAAATACAATGCCAGAAATTGTGAATAAGTTTAATCATTTTGTAAATGCAGGATGCTAATATGAACACTTTGGATTTGGGCTATGGTTTCAAAGGCAAGATGGACTCGGTTGGGCAGAGCAGTGAAGGTCAGTTGAAGAGTAAAACAGGCTGTGCATTTTGGTCTGTGAGTTGATCTTGGAACACACACTCACTGTGGGAACAAAATTGAAGGCCTCGTTTATGTTATAAATTTGATAGTGTGACCGTGTAATTAAGCTCTAGTATGTCCTATTCCTCTAGGTTTAGTGAATGGCAAAAGCACATAAACTTCTCAGATGTTTTGCCTAGTTACTACTTGTATATGTATGTAGTTCCAGTGTGCAACTATGTGCCACTTCGGAGGAAGTGAACTGCTTGCATTTGTTGTCAATTGTCGTGATCTGCATAATCACGTCCGTGGTTACTCTGCAATGCAGCATTATCTCGCGCAATGCACCATTATTGATCTCAAAAGCTTCATCATCCAATGGTCTATTTTCTCACCATCATAGCTCATAACTCAGGGATGACCGTTGAGAGAGTGGAAATGCTTGGAAATGGTCGGTGATTAGTCATCTGTGTTAGAATATAACATTAAAAGAATAAATGAGGACTTCAACTACAAGTTTAATCTTTTAATTTAGTTGGTTCTCTTACATAGTATCAGAGCCTGAGGTTTCCCGACTCTTTATTCCTTCAAGTGACATAGGGCAATGAAGAGGACCGTCTTCTTGGTGGATCCTGGAGTTAAAGTCCTCAACTTCACGATAAGGTGAGAGAAAACCCTAGCAATTAAGGGATCATTGGAAGAGTCAGTCCTGTTGCGAAGTACATAATGTACACAATGATCTCGCAAAAAAGAGAATCATTGTTTTTCTTAATATCTAGACGATAGCCGAACTCTGCAGGATTGATATGTTGAGCAGCCTAAAGTGCTACCAAGTCATATTTTGTTGTTGGGCGAGTCTAAGGACCCTAGTTGATGCCAGACAAAGACTAAGAGTGGTCTCCGAATCAATGTACTCTTGAACCTTTAGAGCAACAGTACAACCAAAATTGTGGCAAAAGAGACAATCGATTTTCGAACCTTCGCAAACTGAAAATACAACCTAGACCTGAAATGGGTGGGTCCTTAGCATCATCTTCCTCAAAGGGAGTCTTTTCCGCAACCTCAACTCTCTCCAAGAGAGCCTTGTCTTTAGCTTCACCTCCTTGATAGGCTCGTCCCCGAAGAAGTGAGCAATCTAGTCGCAAATTAAGAGGTATTCTTATTGTTTCGGCAGTGAGGGAGCTGGAAATAATATGGGAACTGCAGTCTCTACCGGAACAGGCTCAACAGGAAGGACAACAAAGTCTCTAGAGTGACGGTCTTTCGATGAAGATACGGATCTTCCTTGAGGCACCAAATATTTCATTGAAAACAAATGAAAGAAGCTGAATCACAAGAAGAAAAGTAAAAGCTAAACCCAACGTGATATAAATTTACAAGTACAGAAAACATATTTACCAATACGGAGTCATCAAGTCTCGAAATATGCATACAAAGTAGAAGCATTGAAAAAATGCTTGAAAGATTTTAATGGTGGTAGAGATGAGTACGGATGTGGATCAAACAACACAAAGACCCATGAATATCATCCATCCGGGTCACTTGAGGACCACGCAAAAGTCGAGTCCTAACACCGGAAAAATACATTTGTTACAAGCGGCCTGACCGTACTCTTTCCCCTCCGCTCGCCCACTTATGCCCAGATGGAACCAAAAGTCAAGGCCAAATCTGAAATGTATTGGCCCAAATCTCCAACACATTATGATCCGTCTGACATCAAGCCTATCAAATCACGCCCTATGTGTGGACCCGTATTGGACATTGCACCCATCTTAATTCGTAAATCCATACTCAAGTGTCCACGTCTGCGAACCCATCTATCCTCGACGTGAAACTCACGTATGGAAAAGCTCTAGTTCGCACGTGACCCGCATCCACAAGAGGTTGGCATCCCGCAAAAATTTCATTCTCGCATGCCTCTCCCAAACACAAGACCTTCGCAAGTAAGTTATGCGCGTAGAGTGTGGTCGATAGAAAATAGGAAGGTCCGGGCGAAGAGTGCCAATTGTACGAAACTGATCTGGCATCTCGCACCTCCGACATCCCATTGCATGTTTGGAAGACCAAAAATACTTGAATATATTGATCCGGATTCACCACCTCCATATATAGACCCTGCACCTATTCAAGCTCGGCCCAATCCACACAAAAGTTCTTGGGCATACAAACCGATTTCAAGTGGACACAGTCCGCACGCAGATACACACGCGGATCCAAACAGTCAAACACTAACAAATGTGCACAACTCGCAAGCAAGCAAGCACGAACTTCTCATAATCGGACGTAAACGACCTGTTGGTGACTTAACACTACAACAACGCAACACGTAAATACAATCTAAGATGATAATTTGATCCAAAAGGATAAGAGCTTGACCCCACGATTCTTCAAATCGAGTGTAACCTAAAATCTGACACTCAAGAAACGAGACAAGAAAATTGGAGACCTAAAAAAATTCAAACTCTATCGCGGTTACGATGAATAAAAACAATTCTCGGAATGAGAGGCAACTGATTACACACAAAAAACCAAAAATAAAAATAGCTAATGACAAGGTGACACGTTGCTCACTCAGTCAACCTCAACACATGGACAAACCCGAGTCAAGAATTCCAAAAATATTAGATCACGAGACAACTTGACCTTGACCTTACGGATCGGAAGTGGAAGACCTTGTATACTTTCTTAAAAACAAAAGGAGAGGTAAAAGGACAAAAGCAAGGCATGCCACAACGGGCAACAGCTCCATCACGTCAAGCCTAGATGTCCAAAGTTCAGACCCCACTAAGCGCAGGAAAACCAAAATAAGTTTCTGAAACTTCCCAAGCAAAGTCATGCGTCCGCGCAAGTCACCATTCTGGTAAGGCCCATCTGTGCGAGAGCCAAGCGGACCACACCATCCATCCCTGCAGACCCAGACACTACATGGACAACGTCCACTCTCTCTTGTCAACTCCAGACCGCATGCACCCACCACATGTCTGGACCTTCTCGCATGCATATCATGACACCATCCGAATTCACCTTCCTCCACGGATATCTCATGTTCGTTCGGCTACTCACTCATGCACAAAGTCCCACGTATCAAAACTCTTCCTCTCCTTTTTGGACTTCCATACTCCAATCCACAAACAAGTTCGAACATACGAAAAGAATGAAGAGGAACATTCTAGCGATCTTCAAAGATATTCAAAAGCATTCGAGCGATCTTCAAATCTTCAAAGTCGTTTACAAACACTTGTGTGTAGATCCTGATTATCATGTCAAAGACGTCCCTGGGACACACATTCAAGATCTCCATTTAGGTGTGTTCATGTGAGCAAGAACCAAATGCAAAGATCTAAATCCAGACTCCACCCAAGAGCTCCAGACAGGAGTTTCCACACTTGCAAAGTCTCAAAACTGTCATGTGGAAAAGTCTCAAAACTGACACAACATCATCCAAAATTCAAGTAAAGGACATAAAAACAACCCTACATAGCAAGAGCTCTTTTTTCTAAAATATGCAAGTAATTACTATAGAGGTGACCAAAGCGCCCACACTTGAGCAAATGCAAGTCTGCAATCCAACCACTACTCTTGTGTTTCTTTCCTACTCCAGCCCTCTAAATAGGTTCCCGGTTTGAGATCTCAATCTCTCTACAAGTCTTCTTCACATCCCGATTAACTGAAACTCGATGATGATACCTGAATTTTGTGCCTGTGGTTGAACGGTGAAAAGCAAGAAGGTTTTGTTGATTCTGTTAGGCTAGATAGAGGTTGGCGTACAAATTTGTCCACAGACTTAAATTTCATGACAGGGTTGCTCAAACTTTGACGATTAGAATGAGAGGGAAGACTATCAACAGTCTGACAATTATCGTCACATCCTTGAAATCGCCCCGCATGAGAAGATTTTGAGTTTTGGGGCAAAAATAGAGTGAGAACTATCAGAATCTGAACCTACCAATGGACAATGCACATATGACTCTCTAGATCGATCTTTGGCTTAAACAACTTGTACATGACTTTTCTGATAATAAATTTGGTTGGAGGTCGGTGAACTCATGGATTCCTTGGACTTTGACAAAACATGATTACGATCTACACAAGCAGAACACTGCAAAACCATATGAAGGAAGCTTTCCCGGCACCGACTATGATAATTCACTCGGTGATGCCTTTGATGTCCACCAGATCTAGCAAGCAGACTCCGAGATCCGAAAGGGGAAGAAGAAGATTTAAAATCGTGAACAACAACTGAACAATTTTGAGAGTGGAGCAAATCGACCGAACTTGTACAAGAGACAATAGACCATCCAAATACACTATAGGGGATGGAAGAAAAGGCACAATAAACCACCGCAAGCCCGCTAAAACACCAGCGAAGTCTCCAATTACAGAGCAGTCACAAACCAGAAGAAGGGTCCAAACAGAGAGAACTAGGGATCAAACAGAAGTAAGCTACTCAAAAGAGAGAATAGAGCAAAGAATTAAATCTAATTTGATTTTGGGGCACCGGAGTACTTAGATGATTGACGGAAACAAAGCACCGTTGGCCCTTGAGAACTGCGTAATAGAGACGCAAGAACACATTGGACTTTGTAGAGAGAGCAAGTTTTCATAGTCATATCTTAGTGTGGGCATGTGACACATTTGTGTAACCTTCCATGTGATTTATTTATCCACAAACAGGACATGTTTATGGATGCTAAAATAAAAATGCACACAAATAATTTCAAGCCTTTGGTTTGTTTGATGAGCCTGAGTAAATTACATTATAACTCAATGAAATTACAAATAATTGATAAATTTATCAGTTCACATTAGTAAACAATTTCTCAGCATAAGCTGAGCTACTAGTCGATACATCAAATCCACCCAAAATAAGGTAATTTTTACCTAAATTTTTTTTCAACTAATTTTCTTTTGGCCATAAATTAGAGAAAATAAATATAAGTCCCCAATACTTTGTGAACCATGAAAGGGTTTTATAAAATTGATGTATTCCATCAATCAAGTGCAAAATTTTCAAATAATATTTCGCAAGGGCTGTACCGACACAATTCAAGACTGAGAATCTTTGGCTGCATCACTCTCGTTGTTCTCTGCTCCTCGAGTCACACCAACTTCAGCCGGTCGAATAACTCGATCATAAAGCACATATCCCGGCTGCAGTGTAAAACTCAATTAGTATACTGACACAAGAGCAATGTCAAAACAGAAGAAATAATTATTTAAACATTCTAATCCAATCATACACTGTAGTTAATGACAAATAAATTATCTCAGCCCAAATCAGAAGACTAATTGCATGCCATGAAATGCTCACAAGATTTAACCTCACCACATATCTAGTGCATCTGAGTAAACAGATCCTATGATTAACAAGACGCAGCATAAATCCTTACCATTTCTTCATAATTGTAATTATAAGTTCAATATTTAATCAACTGAGAAATAATCAACACATCAATCTAGTACCTTTAAAACAGCAGCAATGGTGCCGGAAGGCTTTGAATTATCTGGAATTTCAAACATCGCGTTGTGCCTGTGCGGATCAAATGGCTCGCCTAAAGGATCATACTTTTCCAATCCAAACTTCCTAAATATCTGCAAATAGAAACTTTCTGTACACCTCAGTATTAATAAATTGATGCTAAAGTCAAACTTGTGGAGTCTTAAAACCTATCATCTAAGCAATATAAATACAAAGTGGCATGTCAATAATACTTTAATTACCAGGAACAGGTTAAAAAATGATCTTGCAAATAGTTTAAAGCAGACAAATGAAAGAAATAAAAGTAAGCATTGTGACATTGATATTCATTGCCAACCAAGAAAAAAAAGAGAGGAAAATAAAACATATGATGCCACAAACGGATTTTCCAAACGTATTGTCAAGAATAACACCACATGAGGCAATGAGCCCAATATTAGCTGTGGAAATAAAACATGGGAAAATATTTGTCCTTTCATAAATAGTGAAACAGAAGAGAATACTTGAGAAACTTTCACCACAATCCCCATAAGATACTTATCCCCAGATAGTAGCCAAATACAGAGCGGAAACAAAAGAATATTACTTGGACTGCATAAATTATCGTTCTAACAAGGGCGAAATAATAATATAAAAAGATCAATTTTCCATTCATCCTCTCTTATATGTCTCTTTTACTTATGCTTCTCCTAATATTATCTTTTGAACGGTCACACAGACACCAGAAAGTTACCTCTATAAGCTGTTTCTCAGTCATCTCAACACCTTCTAAAAGTGTTTTGAGAAGTGGCACAGCACCAGTTGTGTCTTCAGAAGTATCAAGCTTTGAAAAACTGTCTTTAACAACAGAAGAAGCCCTTCCTAGATTATCTGCCACATCTAGTAAGCCTTTCGCAAAACTCTGCAACATAATTCGATATAAAGATAATTATAAACTCCAAAGCAGCATAACTCCTCAACAAAAAAACAAACACTCTCAAAAGACAAAAATAATACTTTATAGCAGCAAACACTCCCAAACATAATACCAAATCCATCTATACTAAACCAACAGTTTAATGTGAAAACATATAGCCATTATCAGGGCGGCAAAAAGAAAATCTGAACACACCTGTATGGCAAACTTTTTTGAGTTTTCTGCTTCACGTCTTGTCCTCTCCATGACATTCTCCATTTCTGCATAAGTACGGAGAACTTTATCTTTCATTTCCCTAATCTCTTTGTCCTTAACATTCAGAATTTCATCCTTCTCAGCCACAAGTTTCACCAAATCATCAATTGATAAATCATCCCTAGCCTCTGAATCTGAATCAGAAAATGCAGTTCTTTTAGTAGCAATTCTCCTTATTTTAAGAAACTGAGAAATGGTCGGGTAGGGTATTGAATTTGAACCTGATGCTTCAGCTTGGCCAGACTCAGCAATAGGAGGAGCATCATTGTTCTCCACAGATCCCCCGTTTTCTTTCTCACTAGTTTCAGGGGATGCAGTTGAAGAAAATCCAAATCGTTGTAAGGTTGAGGAATTCAGAGATAAATTATCAAACAGAGAAACCTGAGTTTGAACTAACTGGAACACAAAAAAAAAAAAAAAAAAGTGAACGTAACTTAAAACTTTGAGCTTCAAGCTTTCATCTCAATCATAGCAACAGGGAAAACGAAAAATACATTAATAACCTGGAAATCGATATCCATAACTGCATAGAAGTACCCAGAGTGAGAAAAACCGATCCCGGTAGTAATAAATAATTAAATATGCTACCCTACCTAAATTGTTACTATGGACACTAGTTCAAATATTTATTGAACAAACATGCAAGGAACGAGAAGTTGAATGATTGTTCAATAAAAGAATTGAGTGGTAATCTTCAACTCCAACCCACTAATCCAAAATGAGAACTTTTAAGAGAGACTTATAGTTCGATTAAGGATCCCTTCAAGTTAAAACAAGCACCTTACAATTTAGGAATCATGATTGAAACTTGAGGCTGAGTGTTCAAATTTCTAAGATATCAACATGTTATTCTTAATAGACGACAATTCTCCCACAGGGGCCAATTGTCTATTAACAGTTAAACAGCTATGGCAAAATTCAATTTGACTGAGCAAATTCCACTTAACAGAGTGACATGGTTGAGAAGATGTCCTAAATGTTGCTTCTACCATTACAAGCACACACTTGTTCACAAACAATTGCAGGCTAAATAAATTTCTAACAAGCTTTGGAAAGAAATTGTGTTTTGCGTCTCAATAATTATAAGGAACTTGCATACAGCAAATAAGTAAACAGGTTCCAACTAAATTCAGAGCGCTAACATTCCTAAAAGTAAATGACCACGTCCTCACCTCTAAGCTCAACTCCACAGTCCACACACAAGACGCAAACTTTCAGAAGAAAATGTGACATAAAACAAATGTGACAGTGAATGAAGAATAGGCCCATTAGGAGTAAACCAAGAGCTAATTTCTAGTCTACCATTTGAGTATTCAAAATATAAAAAGGCAATAAAAGGATTTCACTTCTTTCTCCAGAGGTTTTGAGAACAAAAAGCAAGTCTGCATACCAAGAATTTTCTTTGCCAGATCCCTAATATTCAACCTCCTACAGATTCAATCTAAAACACAGTACCCTTAAACCCTACTACAGCCTTGATCATAGTAAATGATAAGTATTAGAATTCATGGCACATAAACCATAATAAATAACTTTGAGTACATATAACAACAAAACTAGAGCCCAGTATCACAAAACAGATATATATATATTCAAAACATAAGAAGAAGAAAAAAACAATACAGAATATAAAGGTAGTGTTTTTTGTTGTTTGTTTTGCTAAACCCTAACTAAACCCTACAACAACAAAAACAAAATCACTAAAAGCAATGTAATGTTCGAAAAAACACACCTTGTTAGGAGTTTCGGAAACAATTGAAGTGAAGTGGTTTGAGAGAATCGGCAAGTGATGCTTCTCCGAGGCAGAGAGCAACGGGTAGTTCTTGCAGATGCTTCTAGAAACGCGAGACAAAACCCTAGAAGCCAACATCGCTGAGAAATCGAAGATCAAGAGATGGCAAATTGGTAATAAAAAAAATGATTAAAGATGTAGAGAAATAGAAGTGACTGGAGAGCAAGAAAATAGAAGAGACAAGGCGTGCTTGGGGAGAAAGAAACTGTGTTGTGGCCGCCGTAGCCCCTGAGACGAAACTACCCTTACATATGGTTTGGTCTTTTTTTTTCAGTGAACATATAGTTTGGTCTTTTAGTTAACGCCAACACTGGTGTTTTTTCCTTAATTTAAAAATAAAATAAAATAATTTTTTCTTCGTACATAAAGTTGCCGAAATTCTAAAGAGGTATATGTATAAGAAATCAATAATGCTATAGTTCAGGACTTTTGACATCTTATTGTGCCGAAATCCTAAAGGGGTATTAATTCGGCATAAAAAATCGGTCAAGGTATAAAGTCAAAATTGGGAAGCAATTTTGGGAATTGGAGCAAGGATGACACGTGAGCCGCATGGACCCGCCTGGAACATGGGGGGCGCGTCCAGAAGGTGGGGCCCACTCGGCCTCCCCTCTCCCTTCCCCTCTCTGTGACCAGCCCTAGGGGATGCTAGACCTCTGGGCCCAACCTACTTGTTTTCTAAATGAAGAATGCAGCTGTATAGAAGAGTTGGACTAGATTTAGGAAAGTACACAATAAAGAAAGGAAGGTAGTACTGCTTGTCCCCCTGGACTGCATGTCCCTTATATTGCCTACCTATATCCAGCCTACCCCATGTCCGTATACTTCATATTCGCATGTCCCTTGTCCGCTTGACAGGCAAGCACCCCTGGAAAGGCGTCATCTCATCATGGACCACCGGACCCATTGCCACCAGACCATGGCCCAGCTGACCATAGGGGTCCAGCTAGGGCTCCCGTAGGGCAGGAGGCCGCCAGAACCCCCATGAAGATGATTAAATAATGTTCAAGACAATGAGCAGAGCCCTGGAGGAGGACCAGGTGGCCAACCATGGACCCTGGAGAGGTCCCATGCGCCCCCATATGGCTCCACACCCTAGCTTATATGCTCCCCAGACGTCCATTGGAGGTGGACCTCACTTCTCAGATGGTCGGAGGTCTGAGAAAGTGAAAGACCAGTGGCAAGCGATGTCAACTGGCAACGAGACAAACTAAGAGTGTTGGCTGCCCTATTGGTGTGCAAATCCAACAGGCGTGGCGCTACCACCTAGCCGCCTACCTTCCAGACCCCGCCGGAGGCCAGGTAAGCTTGTAGTCTATAAAAGGAGACTCAAGCCAATGTTATCAGGTTCAGTCACTTTACTTACTGAACATACGCGAGAACCCGAAAATGCTCTTCGATTATTTTTCGTTTCAATAACAATATTCGGAAATTCGATTCTCAGTCTTTTACATATTTTATGTTGGTATGGAGACTTATTCTCACGCCGGAGGCGTTTCTTCGAACACACATCCGGGGGAGCGCTTAACGGTGTGTTACCTGCGCAGGCCCACAGTCACTGACTGGACGTGGATCACTACTACCACCCCATACTCGAAGACCTAATTTTGACTTAGTCAAAATCCCTAACATTTGGGGAAAAGAAGACCTAATTTGGATTTAGTCGGAAACCCTAGCATTTGGATAAGAAGACCATACGACGACGTACATGACCCTTGACTTTGAGGTATATATACAAGGAACCAATAGTGTCCTAGTCCATGGCTTTTGACACCTTATTGTCTCTTACACTACCACCACCAAGGATATGTTGAGTGAGGATTGATCCTGAGACCTCGTCCCACTCACACAGATGAATTAACCAACTGCGCCATCCTTAGTGGTTGCTTTCGAAAAATATATATTAATGGTTTTCTAAGTTCCTCCAATGTCGCATATCCCACTTCTCTCTTCACTGCAACTCTTTGTTCTTGCTGTTGTTGCCGCCGCTCTTGTCATCATTAACGTCGTTTCAGGTATGTCAGATTGATGCAATTTTGCAGTTCTATTTCCAAATCTCTTAGAAATCTGTCAAGTAGAACAGCTTCGAATTCTTATTTATAATATTAATGTGATTCCTACTCTGATGCATTCTAATCAACGCATCCATGCGTTTGTTTTAACTCTTGGGTTGATTATAATTACTTAATCCAAGGATTTACAAGGTTTTTAGTTTTAATCTTTGTGGTTGGTTTGGGAATCCCTGGCATGGGTTTTACTTGAGACTGAGAGTTCAATTGATAATATTGGTAGACCTCATGCTTCAGTTCAGCATCCAATTAGAGTGGATTGAAACATGTTTTCTGTATCATTTGCTTTTAAACTTACATAGTATCCAGAAACGTGTTTTCTGTTTCATTTGCCTTTAAATCTTACCTAACTAAAGCACATATATTACGTTAATCCTGTAACAATAAAGCTAAAAATTGAGAAAACTGAAAAGAGGAAAATTTTTGTTCTAGGAAAAAATTGCAATTGCTTTCCAAATGACCCTCATCAGGTCATATTTTTGTTGAAACATTTTTATATGCAATCTTTCGAGAATATATCAAAAGGTGCATGAAACACATCAATCTTAGTATCCCATCGCATTTGTAATAAAAGTAGGTATTAATATTAATTAGTAGGAGCTGCCAAAGAGCCTGAGGAGAAACAGAAGCCAAAGAACACTTAAAAGGGGAGGAATAGGTGGCCCTCCTCGTTGTCGTGGCTTTCGTGGATCGAAGAGGTGCTCCAAGCTCGTGGTCGTGGCGGCTTCTATAACTAGATTATGTAATATTACTAGTGTTCTCTTTTTCGGTTGGCATTACATTGAGTGCTCAACAATTTAAATTTGAATGTTCCATTTGATATTAACATATGATTTTCAATGGGTTAGTAGTTTTTACTGTAATTTTTGTGATAGTTAAGTTACCTATAGTTGGAATCAAGTTCATCTGATTATTTCAAATTTATCAGCCTTGCTGCCAAAGACAGACAATACTGAGGTCTTAGTGTTACGTAAATTTATTAGAACCACCATTTTTTTTTTATAAGAAGGAATCTGGAATTTGTTTAACTGTTATCATGTGTTGAGCTTTTTGTGTTATATGTAAGTTATTATAATGGCAAGAGATGCACATGACATAGATGATTACACAACTCATTGAGAAAACATTTGGAATGCATATCAATTAAAACATAAAAGATCAACTACAGTTATACATAAATGTATTGTCCACAAAATTTTCAAGCATTCAAACAAATATCCTTACAAAATTAAAATACACTAGCTAAAAACCACGCGCGATGCACGGGTTGGTATATAGTTATTGTAATATAGAAAAAAAAATTATATGTTGAGTGAATGAAAATTTGAAATTAAAGGAACATTGTAATAAACATATGTTCTTCAAATTTAAAAAATAAAAAATTCTAGTAAAAAATATTTTAGTTTAAAATCAGTCAAGTCAATCAAATATTAGCACAACTTATTATATGAAGTTATTGTAATGATGTATATTTTAATATTATTATGCTTAATTCTACACAAATAACCCGTGCATTGCTTGGGTAGTAATATATCTTATTATGGTGTATATATACACACACACATACACTTAAACACAAATAAAAAATTTGAGAAAAAACTTACATTGAATTCATTTGAATATTTAGACTGCATTTTTTTCTGGGTGTAAAAATTAAAAAAATGGGGCACATAAAAAATTAAAAGTTAAAAGTTGTAATATCAACACTTACATATATAAAAGTTATTATACTGAATAATGTTATAATTAATTTTATTTATAAGAGCCTACATGTAAATTAAAAAAATTGAGAGACAGGTAGTTAAATTATATTATATTGTTCTATTAAGTGTAGTAAAGAATTATTTATGAGGTGCAATTGATAAAAAATGAAAAGACTAAGTAAACAATTATTGTTATATTCTTCAAAAAAAAAAAATTATTGTTATATATCATTAATATGATAAACATGTAACCGACGAAAATTTAATATATATGAAATAAAGTGCATATGAATATTT
>JAYMTA010002833.1:0-15585 GCA_036897625.1 Pelargonium cotyledonis | reverse complement strand
AATATATATATATATTGTTTATGTGCTGCATTAAAAGTTTTGTTCTGCTAGATGTACGTACTCATATAAACAACTTCAGGTTTGTTCAACATGTTAAGTGATTCTAGTCATGAAATACGGCAACAAGCTGATTCAGCACTTTCAGAGTTTCTTCAAGAGATCAAGAATTCTCCAGTAAGATTCCTGCCAACATCAAATACCTGATTTAATTATTAAAAAAATGTTAATTTGCTCCTTTTCTGTCACTTAATAAATGGGGAGCACTTGTGTGAGACATCAAAATACTCCCTTCCTTTGTCATTTTTCTTTGATTATATTTGGAACCTATTGATTGATTTGTAGTTATTCTTAACAACCTCTAACTTGAATGGAAAATTGCTTTTAAGGTACCACTTGCTAAATTATTTTTAGTTAAAAACAAAAATTCAAAATCTTTTGTTCATTTGTAATTTTCGAACTCGAGCAGTGCTACTCTTCAAGTCTGTAGATTATGGTCGAATGGCTGAAATTCTGGTGCGGAGGGCAGCTTCTCCAGATGAATTTACTCGGTTAACAGCTATCACATGGGTAAGCTAGGATATGAAAATTTTCTTGCTTATTGTTTTCAGTATTATTCTACAACACAATTTTGTAGTTAGTTCTTAGTTATAATGTCGAGCATTGGAAAAATTTCTGGATGTTTATTGAAATTTCTGATCCATTGTGAACACATTTCATTCTAAAATTATATTTCATAAAACTTTTTTCATGACAGATAAATGAGTTTGTAAAACTCGGCGGGGATCAGCTTGTTCCTTATTATGCTGACATTTTACGTGCCATTTTGCCATGCATTTCGGATAAGGAAGAGAAAATTAGGGTGGTGTGTAGATTTTTCTACCTATTGTATTGTTTTTAATTTCTTTGCAGCTCATCTAAGCTTCCATGTTTTTATAATCAATTCTTTTGAATTTTTTGGGGGTTATGCATAAGGTTGCTCGTGAAACCAATGAAGAGCTTCGTGCAATTCAGGCTGATCCAGCAGAAGGATTTGATGTGGGGGCAATTCTATCTATTGCAAGGAGGTATAGTCTTTTTGTAACCCGGGGTAGCTATATTTGGGGTGTTGCTTAGCAAGTTGCATCTTCATGGGCACATATAGTGCTTTTACAGTTTTACTCATTAAAGAGCTATATAATGGATCACATTTTTCACTAGAAACAATTTCTATCCTTAATTGTTTACTCTCTAAACTGTTTACGGCGATGTTGTCATCCTGACTGATCAGGCAATTATCTAGTGAATGGGAGTCTACTCGAATCGAAGCATTAAACTGGATATCAACTCTTTTAAACAGACATCGTACTGAGGTAATCTGACTGTCACCTATTAATCTATCCCATATGTGGTTCATGTTATATTACATATAACTTACCCTATGTTCAGGGGAGGTGGCAAAATGAATCTCTCAAATTCTGGAGACCAATGAATTTTAACTTTATTGTAACTCCCTGATTCTTATAGAGTTAAAGCAATCATATTCTACTGTCTGTTACATAGCCAAAAAAAAAAACTACTATCTGTGCTGAAGCGGTTAATTACCCATGGGCTTGTTCCTGGTTCCTTTACTGTATCCCCTTATCTTTCTGGGGACTGTCTACAATAGTTTAATATAAAACATAAAACTACAAAGGTTAGATCATAAATTTGAAGTGTTATTTTTATTCCTCAGAATGACTACAAGCAAGTTTCAGCAATACATAGTTACTGAAGTCATTTTTGCATTGTAGGGACATGATGGGAACATATTTACTTAATGGTCTCACCATTAGTGACACACATGAGCCTATAGTTATGGGGAAAACAATAGTTAAACATAAACAGTTAACATCTTGAGAAGATTGGTAACAGATTACAGTGCACCCAAGTGCGAATTTAGTAGGGCAACCTCATCATCCATATCTTTGTTTCAGAGGGAGGCTATTTTGTGTTCCTAATATGATATCTGATTCTGACGCATGAATGGAGAATCAATAGGACATGGAAGGGGCGAAATTTCATTATAGCTCTGTTCTGCTGGTTAATGAATTTTTCTTGGCTTTTTCTTTGAGTTCTATAAGTTTTCTGGTATGTGGTGTTTGTTCTATGTGGATGATATGTAGAAATTTATTTCTATCTGAAACAGTTACTATCTTTTGTGAATGACATATTTGAAACCCTATTGAAAGCATTGTCAGATCCCTCTGATGAGGTATTCCTTTTTTCCCTGTGCAATTTCGTTTTGAATTATTTCTTGAAGACATTATCCAGCTCACATGGTAGTATTGCCCTCTTTGGCATATAGATGGTCTGAAAGCTCGTTATATACTGAGAGCTAAAAGCTATCTTGCACCACCTACAAGTTTTTTTAATGCAATTCTACATTTCTACCCAGGTAGTGCTCCTGGTTCTAGAGGTTCATGCATGCATTGCTAAAGATCAACAACACTTCCGTCAGCTTGTTGTTTTCCTAGCACATAATTTCCAGATGGATAATTCTCTTCTGGAGAAGTGACTCTCTCTCTCTCTCTCTCTCTCTCTCTCTCTCTCTCCTGTAGTTATTTTGACTCATCATTTATAGTAACTTGATATTTCTCTTTTCCTTTCTGCAGGCGTGGTGCTTTGATTATCCGCCGTCTATGTGTACTCTTAGATGCTGAAAGGGTCTACCGGGAGCTCTCTACAATACTGGAGGGAGAAGCTGACCTGGATTTTGCATCTGTTACTGTCCAGGTTAGTAACGTGTTTGGATCAGTTCTTAATCTGCAAAATGTATTTGTTAAGATCTTATTTTGTATTCCAGTTACCTGTTCTCTTTGTTTCAGGCTTTGAATTTGATTTTACTTACTTCATCTGAGTTATCTGAGCTTAGAGATCTCCTGAAACGATCATTACTTGACCATTCTGGAAAAAACTTGTTTGTTTCCTTGTATTCCTCATGGTGCCACTCACCCATGGCAATCATAAGTCTTTGCTTTTTGGCTCAGGTTAGAGCTTAGACCTCATATGGCATCTCATCTCTGTGTGTAATCAATATGTTTAGCCTTTCTTTCAGAATCTCATTGACATATCTTTTGTTACTCGTTTGATATTTTACTTAACAGACATATCAGCATGCCAGCGTTGTGATTCAGTCTCTGACGGAGGAAGATATTAATGTCAAATTCTTGGTTCAGCTGGATAAATTGATTCGTTTGTCGGAGACTCCAATCTTTGCTTATCTTAGATTGCAGGTGAACTAGTGCTAACATTTATTTCTAATTTTGGTATTAAGATACCTGAGCATCACTTTCTCATAGCACAGAAGTTGGGACTTACATGGGACTGATGCTGTTCATGGTGACGAAATCTGACCATAATATTTTTAACTAGGAAACCTCAAAAAGACCTGAAAAGATGCTGAATTTTTTTTTTTTTTGGTAAGAAAAATAAATCCTAGTAAGATTGAGGTGAGAAAATGATTTGATGGAGGTTCTCATTCATATAAGCCCCCACCTTTGTTTCAGGGTAAGAAAATTGAGTATCACAAGCTCCCACAAAAAAATGTCACTTTTGAGGGGTAATTTGCATTGAACTGTCTATATTGCTAACTTAGTACTGAGGGAACATACTTCTAATGTAGTAATTACTTCTGTGTGATGAATATAATGACTGCCTTTGTTTATTTCATATTGCCAACATATTTCTCCAGCTTTTGTGTATAGCTATACTGAGAAGATTATCCATTTTTTGGTTTGTGCAGCTTCTTGAACTAGGCAGATATATATGGTTGTTAAAAGCATTGTATGGTCTTTTAATGTTGCTTCCTCAGGTATGTCAGCACAGTTGCTGTATTTTATATTATTTTTATTTTTATTTTCCTGTAGCTCGTCTATTGCAATGACAAACCAAGTTGCCTCTGCTAAACACACTGGTATTTGATTTCCATTTTCTCTCATTCTTGTGTTGGGTATTGGTTGTGATTGAGATATTTGACGACATGGCAGAGTTTCTCTCTTTTAAAAGAGTGGAGAGATGTAAATCGGTAGAAAATGGGTGAAACTTCTCCCAAGACTAATCCCCTGCCTTTCTCTTGTATTCCATTAATCCTATAATTCTGTTATAATGCCTTTCTTTAGGTCTCAGAGCTGAAATCAGAAAATTTTATTTTATGACCCTAAAACTTTTCCAGGAAGTGAAGAACTTCTTTTCTCCAGTAAGCAAATGCTGTGGATGATAAAAAACACTTTGCTGCTTGTTAAAAGACCTAGCCTATGGATTATTATACAGAGAATGGGAAAGTTATTGCTTACTTTGTGTCTACTTACAGGCAACATTATCTCGTGTTTAAGACTGTATAATCATTTAGGAATCAGGATCTCTCTCTCATTTTTTCAATGGAGTGTAAAATAATGTTCTAATATGAGGGAACAGAAATGGCGTGGAAATGAAAATTGGAATGCATGATTCATGTACACAATAAATATGTGAAAGATTGCATCATCTCTATGTAGGCATAAGAGTCTTGATCATATCCACTATCTTAATTACGTAGTTTACTTATCCAGGTTTATGTTTGTGAGGATTCAATTCTAAAGTTAGTAGAGCTAGGAAAGTTAGTTAAATTAGGAAAGTTATTGCTTTTAAGAAAGTTTAGTTTATTTCCTATTTCTAGTCTTAATCTCTCCTATGTAAAAGAGTGTCTCTTGTACTAGTTATTAGCAAGTTATCACAAGTCATTAACAATTCTTCTCTTTAAATTCAACAATGTTGTATGCAAATATCTGAATAATTATGAGATTGAGCCAGCTTTGCACTCCTCTTCTAGATTTTAGTTTGGTGTTTTATGTTTCCCTGTTCTCTTCCAGAATATGGTGACTGACCCTAACTTCACTGGTGATGGTTTCAGTTTTAAGTGGATCATTATTGTCATTTTGGTCCCTTGATACCTTTTGTATTCTGTGCAATAAGTTTTTGGAAATTTTATACATTTGGAAGGTATAGCCTGGGTTCACCATAGTTTCATTACCTGAAAATATAAATAACATTACTTACCTTGGTCTATAAATTGCCATTGATGTTTGATGCAGCAAAGTGCCGCCTTTAAGATATTACGAACTCGTTTGAAGACTGTCCCGTCGTACTCCTTCAGTAGTGAGCAACTGAAACGGACATCTTCAGGCAACCCTTACTCTCACATTTATCATGAAACTTCTGGTGGAGCAAATATCATGGAGGGTGGCGAAGTAAACCATGATAACGGAAATTCCCACAATGGGATTAACTTCGCTACGAGGCTCCAACAGTTTGAGAACATGCAACGACAGCATCGTATCCGTGCAAAGGCTCAATTGCGTACCAACACCAGTGCACATTTAAAGGTTCGCTTAGCTTCTCTTCCATATACGATCAATATTATCTTATATAAGATTAGTATATTCTATATGGAAGATTAAAAAGTTGATGGCAACTAATGACAGCAACATAGACAATATTTTGATGGGGGTAAATTTGGAAAAAATTAGAGGTACCATGACTTGTAGGTTTGATCATTTGTTGGCTAAAGAGATTTGGAGTTCTAATGTCAGGTGCGGACTTTAGCATGTGATGCAATGTAATAAAAAAAATTATGCTTAGATATGGAAAAGAGAAGAGGGGAAGAGAAACAACCTCAAGGTTTTAAGGTAGCTTCCTTGGAATGAGAAAGGGAATCAAGAATGTGAATGAAAATGAAAATGAGATTTCCATTCCACAACCCCATTCTCATGATCAAAAACTCTTAATTCAAAGAGAAACCGACCCGAAATGTGCTTTGGTTTCTATTTAAAAGAAATTAAGTTAGTGTTTATTTCGTCTTTATACGTCCTAACTAAAAAGGAGAGAGCGTACTCATTTTGGGACAAAAATGCAAAAGAAACATGCAACCATTTTGGGGGTGGACGGAGGGAATATATTTTTGAGATACTTTGGTTGGTTATTCTTGTAAGCTAAGTATGATAATCTATATAGCAATTTTCAATTTTAGTCGACATGAAGAGCTATTGTGCCTTTTTGTTCAATAATCAGTTAAGCTCAAAACATCCATTGGGTTGGGGTGTGTTTATGCAACTTGTGTTTTACTCGGAACGACGTTGTCGCCTACTTGCTGTAGGTGCAAAGACCAGAAGAACCCCAGTCAGCTCCAGCATCAGACATCAGTAGACCTCCTTCAAGATCATCCAGGAGAGGTCCAGGGCAATTACAATTATAATTACATTGTGCCCCTAATACACTGATCTATGTATAGTTTGTATATTTGTATATCGAAGTAGGTTTTTCTATTAATTTATTAAACTTGTGGAGTATGGCTCTGATCTGAGCCATTCTTTTTTCCTTTGTAATCATTCAGGAAGCTATGCTCATGTGGTTCTGTTATTTTTTTCTACTGAAAACCATATGGGCCTGATTTTTTTTTTTTTTACTCATGTATGTGTCACGGCAATCCTATTAATATATTTTTACGGGAAATATCAACTTTCATTATTTATAAGACGGCAACAGTACAATAGAAGAGATAGACCCAACAAAACTAGAATAACCACTAAAACTAAAGCAACATAAAGCAGCAGCCGTAACAAACGAAACCCAGACTTTCGAAACCCAAATTTTCGAACTCAAAATCATGTACTCTTTCAAATTGAGAGACTAACATGTAACCAAAATCAGGGGCACTAAGTAAATCATCCCCTAATATGTCGAATGACCATACACATCCACTAAAGAACCAATCCCAAAGCTGTACTTTATCAATTCTGTTTTTAAGTACATTGGGTAAACCCTCCTCCAATCTGTCGGATGTCTACACCATCCACCAAAGAACTGCCACCTGTATTTGTCAAACCAATACCACTACCTGCACCTGTCGAACTAGGTCACAACTCTTTATGTTCGCTGACCGTGAAGCCTCCGCCTTACCTAGCGCTTTCCCCGGACTATACTCCACCATAATTGCGACCTCCGATGATGATATCGATGCCCAAAACCTTTCACTGCCG
Organism: Pelargonium cotyledonis; assembly: GCA_036897625.1. Classification (NCBI taxonomy): domain Eukaryota; kingdom Viridiplantae; phylum Streptophyta; class Magnoliopsida; order Geraniales; family Geraniaceae; genus Pelargonium; species Pelargonium cotyledonis. The sequence goes on along the minus strand of JAYMTA010002833.1, from coordinate 8,554 downwards.
ATGCCCTAAACCTTCTGCCTCCTACTTACCGAACACAAACCGCAATTTAAAAAAAACTCAACCAATAATAGGGGACGAACCAGACGTCCCCTCCCCTATAACCGCCACTTGACGATCTCTAACCGCCACTAACGAAAGCCCTAGCCTCCCTTCAAAGCTCTAGAGACGAAGCCCTAGCTGCCACAAACGAAACAAAAAAAAAAAAAACAAAAACCCTAGCCGCCCTTCAAAGCCCCACACATTTATAACCCTAACCGTCATTTGTTGACTTACATGCAATACACTCCTAAGAGAAAACAACAACCAAATGACCTACATTATTTTTGCTTTTATTATTTTAAGTGAAAAATTAGTAGACTTGGGAGATGACGAAATGATCGAGACACGTCTTCCCGCGGAAAATCATAACTCTAGCTTACGTGGGTAGAAATGTGAAAAATCAATAATGATTTTTTGTTAGGAAAAAAATAGACTCGGACAAAAAGAAGGCATGTATGAAGATGCAGAGAAGAAATGTTTGAAGGTAGTTTTGAGTTACAACAGCCGTTTATTCTGTTGAAATATGTTTTAACTTATTTCCCTCTCCCTCTGCATCTAAAAGCCCACTCCGATCCAAAATCTTCATTCTCACTCTTCTCCGATCTCAAACCTCTCTTTCTCCTCAACACCAACCCCATCTGAGATTTAACGCATCATCCACTTCATCTCTCTCGATCGATCCAGAAATGGCGACGATGGAGAGCTTGATCGGCTTAGTTAACCGGATCCAGCGAGCTTGCACTGTCTTGGGAGATCATGGTGGTGAGGGGATGTCCCTCTGGGAAGCTCTTCCGTCGGTCGCCGTCGTCGGAGGCCAGGTTCCGAGATCGTTTCTTTTGCTTCGATATTTCTGTGCTTTTGGTTCGTTGTTTGATTTTTGACCTCGTCGTGTGAATCAGAGCTCTGGTAAATCTTCTGTGCTTGAAAGCGTCGTCGGGAGAGATTTCCTGCCTCGTGGATCTGGTACTTTCTTGATTTGATTTATTCATTTTGCCTATATTTCTATTTCTGTTTCGAATCGCAGTCTGTCTGTTCTGAATCTAACGAGTATTTTGGGTTTTACAGTATTTTTTTTTTATTCATAGATGCTATAGTTACTGTGACCGATCTACTTGTATTGAGCTACTTGAACTAGATCTTGTATCCAAAATGTTTGTTAGAGCAACCGCACGCACAAATTTCGAATAGTGGACTTTATCCTTGAGTGGAAATGATATATTCAAATTTGGTGGAGCACAATAGACTGAGATTTGTTTTATGTTTCTACATCCTAGCGTTAACATGATTTTTGTTCTTTGGGTGGTCAGGTATTGTGACAAGGAGACCATTGGTGTTACAGCTACATAAGATAGAAAGTAATAGAGCCGAGTATGCTGAGTTCCTTCACGCACCAAAGAGGAAGTTCACTGATTTTGGTATGTCTAATTCAATAAAGCTCTATTTTACTAGTTAGTGTTAAAACGTTGGCAAAAGTAATGCAAGGTTAATAATTTTATCTGTACTTATGTTTTCTGAACTTTGAATGTCTACTAGTGGTGTCTTTTTGTTGGACATGGGTTTTTTCAATGAAGGTATATTGGGTATAACAATATATCGTGTTTGAGCATCATCTTACCAGTTTTATCGTAGGAACTCTTTGATGCTTGGAGGACCTATGGAATTGGTTTTTTTTTTTTTTTGCTATGAATTTTCAAGTTAAGTTTGTCCAAAAACTACAAAGGCATTGGTTGAGAAACAGATTTTGGGATTCCTGGACTTCACTTTCCAACTTTTCCTCATTCTAAGCTGTTTAAAGTCTTAAGCTAATGGATATTACATGTCTTGATTCAAACATATTGGGGTATCAAGTATTAACCATTGAGCATTGCATATAAGTGTTATAGGTTGTTGCAAAGGTGACGTTTGTTTGGTAACCGTGCTTGCTTTCAGGGTTAACAACTTGAGAATATAAGCAAATCAGTTATTAGACAAGATAATATCTTTTTTGCTATATACATTGGTTTTGCTTTGTATAGCTTATTTATGTGTAATCTTTGATAGAATGGGAGTACATTTGGATATATATTGATGCCGCTCCTTAAGTATTTGTGTTAAAAAAAATTCTTCCAAATAATTACACAAGCCAAAGATCAAATACAGGCATATTAGTTCTTATCATATTACTCCATGCAATGGCTCTGTTGCTGGTTCTGCTCTTCACCCTCTTTACACCAATTGTTTGTATGTAAAACCAGCTTAATTGATTTTCCCTCAGCTGGTGCTACTTCTTTCTTTTGATAATAGGTTCCATGGTTAATTTATCTGGCATAAAATGTAGTTAGTTTTGGACTTGTTTCATGCTTTAGCATGTGCTTAATTTTATTTTGTTTCAACATTCCATGTTATGACTGGTATGAATTTCTATAGTTTAAGGCTTGCTTAATACTCCTTCCACTTATACAGCTGCTGTGCGTAAGGAGATCAGTGATGAAACAGATCGTATAACTGGGAAGTCAAAGCAAATTTCAAATATTCCAATTCAATTGAGTATATATTCTCCAAATGGTAAGTGTATTCTTATCCCTCTTAGTTACATGGCGAAGGTGTGATAATTAAACAATTGATTTGAAAGTTATTTTTATAATAATCAAATTAAATTGTTTTTCTTTTATATAATTTTTTTATCATTCTCTTCATAAATAACATCAGTAGTGATGTGTGTGTGAGTGTATACACACACACACACACATATGTTTTGGTATTTGTCAATTCTTCCTCTCTCAACCACTTGTAAAACTCTCTTGCTATTTTCTTAAATATATTAGAGACTTTAAATCCAGTTATTATGCTTTCATGATGAGCTCTGGAATCAAATCTATCTTAAGAAGCATAAAGTTCTAATGTAGTGGGCACTTAGTACTTGGTTATTATAATTGTCAATTTCATTTCATTATTCGAGTACTTATTGTGGCTCGTTGGATCTAATTTGCCCATCTTTATTATGCAGTTGTCAACTTAACCTTGATAGATCTTCCTGGGTTGACGAAGGTTGCTGTTGGTAATTGCTTTTTACAATTTCATGAGTAGAATGCAAATTAGCAGTTTATTGCTCTTCATTTTTTTTAATCATAATTCATATTGTTAACATGCAATGACAAAATATTGGATAATGCAGAGGGACAACCAGAATCTATAGTGGAAGATATTGAAAACATGGTTAGAGGTTATGTTGAGAAGGTGAGGATAATCTCTTTTGCTCCAACCTAAATGAATAAGTTGTTAAGGGGAGATCCCAACTAGTATATTAAGTGGTCATTCACTTCACATTTTTTCAAAAAAGTGCATAACAAACAGTATCAGTCATCTTAGGCAGACCAACCCATACTCTAACCAGCTAGACCATACCATCACTAACTTGGGGAAAAAAAAAATTAATGTACAGAACAGTAATATAGTATTAATGTTGGATAAGTATGTATAAAGGAGCATGGGGACGGTATGCACTATACTTTGACACAACCCTTCATGTGCAGACTTGCTCTGGAACTATGCTAAAATCTACTCCAATCGAAAAGTTTAAACTGCTATGTGGAGGTCCAAACTAGTATATGAAGTGGTCATTAGTTTCACATTTTTTCTGATGTGGGATCCTTTGACAGAAGTCAAAATTGAATTTCACTTTTGGAATGAGAGGGAACTAGAGCAAAGCTGAGAGAGGTAGGTACTCTTCCTCATTTAAGTAAGTTTAGGAGGATTTTAAGGTAGGGGTTAGGGGAAAACACTTTCCTGGCATCTTCGTTGGTTGCCCGCTTTTGGAATCCTCCAAAAGTTTGTTGGAAAGGTGATTTGATTGATGTAAGCCTTTCAAAATCCCAATTTCGCACCAGTCAAAGTTGCCTACTTGTTCTGCCGGGAGTACAGTGTTGACTGGAATCCATGTTGGTTAACACCCACAAAAATCATTTTGTGTGGCACGCATTAATATTGATTATTAAGATCAAATGTTTTTTTTGTTAGTTTCAGTTTCACTCCGATTTTATAGTTAGTCCTTGCCTTACCATATTATGGTTTAAATGACTAATTATTAAGTTCACAAGGTTTTGGAGAATAAATGGTTATATACTAATAATTTATTTTATTGGATTTGTTATTTCTTTCATATCAATTCTTTTAATCAGAATTTTTTTTCCTTTTGTAGCCGAGCTGCATTATACTGGCTATTTCTCCTGCTAATCAAGATATAGCAACTTCAGATGCCATTAAACTTGCAAGAGAAGTTGATCCTTCAGGTATTATAAAGTAGCTTATATATTTGAAACTAGAATATCTTCTCTCTTTCATTACACTGTTTATAATATGAACATTTGTTTTGCAAGAAAAGAACTTATTTTCTGATATTTTTGCTATTTTAAGGTGAAAGAACATTTGGAGTCCTGACAAAACTAGATTTGATGGACAAGGGAACCAATGCTTTGGATGTATGAGTTTATTTATACATAGTTTGAACTGCTCTTGATCTCTTACCTACTGAAAGTATATTGATTGCTTGATTTTTCCCAAATGTGGTAATGAGCACAGTATGATGTTTACTCTGTTAACGTTTTAAGGTTCTTGAAGGAAGGTCATACAGGCTACAGCATCCTTGGGTGGGTATAGTTAACCGATCACAAGCTGATATCAACAAAAATGTTGACATGATTGCTGCTCGTAGGAAGGAGAAGGAGTATTTTGAAACAAGCCCTGAATATGGACACATGGCACATAAAATGGGTGCAGAATATCTTGCCAAACTGTTATCTCAGGTATTTTTCTTCCATACAGCCTTCTAGTTGTTTTATGGAACATATGCCACACTATTTCTAACATGACCAAAATCTGCATTTATGAAGTGTTTTTGTTTGCCCCTTATTTTGTTCACAGCATTTGGAGACAGTTATCAGGCAACGCATTCCAAGTATCATTGCTTTGATAAATAAAAACATTGATGAACTTAATGCTGAGTTAGATCGCATTGGCAGACCCATTGCAGTTGATTCAGGGGTAATAACTGGTACATGTGAAATTTGTGATTTAAATCTATGAATAAATGGTTCCCATCCCTTGATTTTTTTTTAATCTTGTATAGGCCCAGCTTTACACAATTTTAGAACTATGCCGTGCATTCGACCGTATATTTAAGGAGCATCTGGATGGGGGGTAAACTCTCTCTCTCTCTCTCTCCCCTTCAAACTGTAGATCCAAGATGACAAATTTGAATTTCCTTCTAGATAACTCCCGAAAACTATACAATTAAACTTTCAGAATTAACATATGCTGGTCTTAGTTATACTAAGTCTACATATAGAGTTGGGGTACTTGAATGGTCAAGTCTTGTTTTTCGATATTTTCGAGAAGTGTAATGTTCAAAGTTTTGCCAATGCTGAAAAAGCATTTATTCCAGTAACTATCTTCTTTTTCTAAATGGCATCCTATATATATATAAAACTGGAATAGGAAAAGTATATCTTCAAAGTTCATTTAAAGAAAAACATGAAAGCATAGACTGAGTTTTTTTTTCGTTATTAAAGAAATTACCCCCTTTATTAGTCTCATGGTTGATCAGCTAATGCTGGTCCTTTTAAACTTTTTTGAAGAATTAGTCAAAAAACTAATTATGTAGCTATTAATTTCTTATTTCTATAAAGATCTTGTATAGTGACATAATATGGTGCTACTTCAGGAGACCTGGTGGTGCTCGTATATACGGAGTTTTTGATCATCAACTACCAGCTGCTTTAAAAAAGCTCCCCTTTGATCAACATCTGTCTTTGAAAAATGTCCAAAAAGTTGTTTCTCAGGCTGATGGTTACCAGCCCCATTTGATTGCTCCAGAGCAAGGATACAGAAGACTCATTGAAGGATCCATCAACTATTTCAAAGGGCCTGCAGAAGCTTCTGTAGATGCAGTAATGTTTTTGGCTATATTGTTTTCTATCAAGTGATTTTGATTTTGAGGCCTTTATTGTTAGATTATAAAGTTAAGATTGAGCATTCAACTATTACATTAATCTTTTAGTTGAGTTGGTCCTCTTACATAATATTGAAGTTTTGTAGACCCAGTGGTCACAAGTTTGAATATTAGCGCCACTTTTTTTTTTATAAAAAAAAAAAATCCCTCCGTCCCAAAATGAGTGACCATTTTTCTTTTTACCTAGTTAGTTATGCATGTAATGACAATAATATCCCTAACCCAGGTTGGTTAGAACCCCTTGAGTTTGTAACAACAAGAGTACATGGGGGCATAAGGGACAATGTCCAATCCTAACTAACTCATCCTTAATTTTTACAAGAATAGGATAGTAGACACTCATTTTGGGACAAAGGAGATAGCAGGGTGAAATTCCAGCACAAGACAAAAAGAAAACTTGTGCATGGGCCACGTGAAAAGCAGTAACAGACTTGCACGTGAAGGGGCGTGCTAGTATATAAAGTTAAGATTGAGTTTTCAACTACCAACTTAACCTTTTAGTTGAGTTGACACTCATACAACTATGAACATAGCATTGATGAAAAATAGTATTTTATAGATAAACTATAGATGCTATCGCTGTGTCTAAATTCTCATCGTGGAATATTTTTATGCATATTTTTTCCCAGGTGCATTTCATCTTGAAAGAGCTTGTGCGAAAGTCAATAGCTGAAACAGAGGTAAACATTTTTTAATAGGAGCCAAAATTCTTGTATCACACTGATAACTATCTGGTTGGAAGTCAATATTCGAATTGTTGCTGTAAGAAACATTTCTTTGCAAAATATATTGTTGGTCTCATCCAAAAGCAGGAAGGGGAAAATTGGGAAAAAGAAGTATGGTGCTACTGGGCAGCCCTATTTGATTACACGAGTCTCTTTTAATTTCTTAGGACCTAAATTGACCAAGTAAAATATGTGTCTGTGAAATAGAAAGGTCTTAGCCTTGTGAAATTTAGCTATATCTGCTGGTATTCTTTCCGTTTTGAGTTTCACACTCCTTTCAGCACTCTATATTTAGTTGAAATACTTTGAATTTGTGCTGATATGGCTTTTGGCAATTACAGGAATTGAAACGTTTCCCCACTCTTCAGTCTGACATAGCTGCTGCATCAACGGAAGCATTGGAAAAATTTAAAGAAGAAAGCCGAAAAACAGTTAACCGGATGGTGGAGATGGAATCTACCTACCTAACAGTAGATTTTTTCCGCAAATTGCATCTAGAACCAGAAAAAACCACTAATCAAACACCTCAAAACAGAGATAGAGATCAAGATCGATACTCTGATAACCATTTTAGAAAGATCGGTACGCAATCTTGAGCTTGTTTTTCACCTCATACCATAGTACTTAGAACATCTGAATGAAATCCATTGGTTTAGCATATGAGGTTATACTCTTTTGTAGGGCGCTGTTAGTTCATTTTATATCTAATATTAGTTCGTTATAAATTTTGGTGTTGGTTGTTATAATAAATAAAAGTTTGTATCTCTTTATGTTACTTTATGTTCTGAATTTCATTTTGGAATTATTTTCATGAGATGCAGATTTAAACTAGATAAATGATGTTTAAATTCTGCTTTAACATGAAATAAGTATTTAATAAAATTGTTTTCTATCATTTGTTTCAGGTTCAAATGTCAATGCATATATTGGTATGGTTTGTGATACACTGAAGAATTCAATTCCTAAAGCTGTGGTGCACTGTCAAGTTAGAGAGGCCAAGCGATCTCTGCTCAATCATTTCTACGCTCAAATTGGGCGGAGGGAGGTAAGTTTTCAGGCATTTGTAGTTGCGCTCTTTACCACCAGTACTCTTGTTCTTCCCAATACCATATACATGAAAGCATTTTCCTGTGATAAGAGCACATCTAACATTGTATCCTGCATACTCCTGAATTTATCCCAATAGTTTTCAAATCTACCTTATTTGTTCAACCATTTCTGATCTACTGTGTGAACATAAAAATTAAACCTATATGAAATCTCTCCCTACGGTTTTGTAATATTTATCAAATAACACTATTTATAGTATATACAAGCTAGATGTAGGGTTTGTTTTACACTCAAGTCTATCTAGATCTCTAAATAAATCAACAAACGATCTTTTTTATTTGTTCGATGTTCAGGTCTTAGTTATTATCCGCTCTGAGTGCAGATAAAACTCCACATTTTTCTCTACATTTATTCAACTGGGTTGATTAATTTATTCACATTTTGGACGCGTTTCATTTAAAATTAAATTGGATTGAGAATGGGAATCAAGCATCACCTCTCGCATTACCAAAAATGCCTACCGCCCTAATCGAAACAAGATGAACGAGAATCACATTATCGATTCCCAATCTTGATTCCTGTTTTTGAACCAAAGTTCTATTCCAATTAGTCCACTAACAGGGAGATTCTCTAGAAATGCATAACATCTCTTGTTTCTTTCATTCATATATACATTGGTAACAAGTCTAAGTTTGTATGTGCAGAAGGAGCAGCTTGGTGCAATGTTAGATGAGGACCCAGCACTTCTGGGTAA
>JAYMTA010002832.1:0-15586 GCA_036897625.1 Pelargonium cotyledonis | reverse complement strand
CAGCTGTTCTGCCCGGTCTCCGTTCGCCGGAGTATGCTTCCCTCTTCCGCCGCCAGTTGCATGCATGAGAAGTAGACTTGCTTGACTCCCTTCTCATGGAGATTTCTGGCATTAATTTAGCTCCTTCGGTGCCGGATAGGAAGTTATAGACTCATGCGCGTTCAGGTAAGTTTTCGATCTCTAAAGCATACGACGTTCTTTACCGGACAGCTCCACATTTCCGGCTAGCTCGTTACAAGGCAATTTGGAGACCTTTTATACCCCCAAAACTTCAGTTTTTTGCTTGGCTCGCGGCCTTGGATAACATTCCTTGTTTGGATTTCTTAGTTTTCCGAAAGGTTTTGCCGGCCAATGCAAATGTTACATGCCGGTTTTGTGACGTCGAGAGAGAGACGTCTTCTCATCTTTTACTTCACTGTCCTTAGGCTCTGAAAGTATGGGATGTTGTGTTTAATTGGTGGGTGGTCTGTGCTGGTCTACCTATCTCATGCTCTATGTTGCTTGCTTCATGGTCCTCTATTTTAGTTTCGGTTAGTCCACTGTGTTGGAAGTTATGGGAAGCTTCTTGTTTGGCTTCTTTGTGGTTCATCTAGCTCGCTTGTAATGACCTCGTTTTTTAGAATGTTTTTCCAACTTTGGAGGATACTTTAGTTTACATTCAGGTTTTCGTCTTATCGTTAGCTTTTTGTCTTGATAGCTCTTTTGCTATTTCTTTTGGTTTTGATTCTTGGGTGGCTGATCCTATCCCGTGCCTGAGTTAGGGTCAGTGCACTTTCTTTGTATTTTTATTTTAAACATTTGAGTTATTTAAAATAAAAGTTACTGATTGCTAATAAAAAATAAAATTATTAACATTACTTCGGTAAGAGAATAACATAACTACAAGTCATAACAAACAATAAAATACAAAAATAATAACTAAAACATGAATTTTAAAGTCATCCGTGTTTCACGAATAATGAAGAAACAAATGATCGATTCTAATTTTCATTTCCCTACATAAATTCTCATTCTTGGCCTCACGTTGACTCATTTTCACTCTCGTCTAATGAACGGAAATTCACATTTTAAATCTTCACTAGTTATATGCTTATAAAATAGACACACTAGAAAAACATATTATGTTTTTCATTTCAACAAAACTGTTTCATTTTCATTAAATGACATGGAAACAAATCTATTTCTGTGAACATGAAATCAGTTAAGTACTTTTTTTTTATTTTAATAAACAAACATATCAACCCAGAATCAGTCAAGTACTTGGTAAGAGATTTTGAAGACTATATTTTGTAATCTGGACTTAACCACTTATGAAATAGAGTTCTCTATTCTAATCCTACACAAATGTATGCAAGGAAAGAGATTTAGGTTAAAGGTAAGAAATTACACTGTTTCTAAATGAAAAGGGACACAAAATTTAATTATATTGTTGTAGAAGGGAAATAGATAATTTGAAAATGATTTATTTGCCTGTATAAATTAATAACAATAATGTTTCTTTTTCCTATATATACTTCTCAACTCAGACAGCAAGAACCACATCAAACTATATTCAAATCTTGTGAGATGTAGAGTTTCTTCAATCATGGAGGCAAAACAAACTAAGGGGAAGCAAAAAATCGAAATGAAAAAAATCGAGGATGCTAATGCACGAGTCGTTTCCTTCTCAAAACGTAAAGCTATTATTTACAAACAAGCAAGTGAGCTCGTAACCATGTGTAATGTGGAGCTAGGAATTGTAATAAGCTCGCCATCTGATCCAGGTACATATTTCTCTTTTGCACATCCTTCTCTTAAATCAGTGACTAATCGTTTTATGAATGAGACGTCAACTGCATCAAACAATCTCACCACCGACTACATTGAAAGAGCTAAAGAGCGAGCCAAAATCGATGCTTTGAACCAAGAGTACAATGAGTTGATGGCCAGATTCGAGATTGCAAAGGAGAAAGAGAAAATTCTTAAGAGGTTGAACAAAGAAAGAAAGGTTAAGGGTTGGTGGGAAATACCAAAGGAAGAGCTTGGAGAGCAAGAACTTAAGCAAGTGAACAAGTTGTTGGATGATCTTGGAGAGAACTTGAAGAAGACAATTGCTGAGAAAACTTCCAAATCCCAATCTTAATTCTTCATTTTCTTGGGGAAACAAGTGTTGAAATGGTCTCCTCATCAAGTTAATAATGTAGTCATGTGTAGATAAATAAGTGAGTATCAATAAAATGTAGTATGGTTTGTTTCTTACATTTTATTTTAAGTTGGTGTGTTATCTTTCAATTTATGGGGAGTGTTTTAACTATTTTCAATGTATTAGAAAGTTACATAGGGTCAAAAATTGTAAACAAAAATCATGAAGTCACGTCCGAATAGGTGGACTCAAACCTCATTAACATAGAGATATTCATGTAAGAATACATTGTAAATTTTTTGTCAAATACGTCCATGTAATTTCTTTATTCTAGAATAATGTTATGTTGTTGTGCCGTTTCAGCTTCCGTTATAAATCTTACGTAAAAAAGTAAATTACTAAATGCTCGATCATATGCAATAATAAATAAAGTAAATACATTAATAAAGCTTCGTGCGGTATCATCTATCAAATCAACCCACGTGTCTATACTATTAATGGAAAGGTAATAACATCACATAAGAGAAAATAAAATTTTCTTTTTAGGAACTTTTATAAAACAATTTTCTTAGAATCCTCTAAGTTTTGCAAATGAATAAGGATTCATTGATTTATTTTCAATAATATTTTTACAATAAGTCGGTATTATTTGAGTTTGTTAAGATACCAAGTGGAAATGCATAACATAAATACATTTTTCAATAAAATTTCTCAATTTTTATATATGTTCATAAGTTGAAAAATAGGCCCAAAATACAAGCCCAGCCCAATTGTGTACATGAAAAATCTGAACCCAACCACTTATGAAATAGAGTTCCCTATCCAATCATCTACAAATCTATGATTCAATAAATAAATAAATAGTGATAAAAGAAACATTTTAATATTGATAATAAGTTGGAAAAAACATGGCGGTGGTTTCTCTGCAAACCATCCCTCATCCACCATTTTCAACTGAAAAAACTGTCTCTTCTTCTTCTACAAATTGTTCACAGAACAAAAACCCTATTGTTGTTACTAAGCGCAGAGCATTGGTTTTGGTGGGTTCAAGCATTTTAGTGGATTTCTGTAAACCGCTTTCATTTCACTCTGCACTTGCAATTTCCCAGCAAGAAGATTTCCAGCAAGAGGAAGATAGGGTTGTTCAGCTCTTTCAGGTCTATCTCTCACATTGTTCAATACCCACAATTTTTCTTTTATAAAAAAATTGTTATAGGTACTAATTGCTAGTTTTGTGTGTGCTAGCTTTGGTACCCATTTGGGGTTTGGTCATTATTATTAACAACATTGTGATAATTTTTTAATTTTGGTATGAGTCTTGAATGATCTGCCTTGAGTAATTTAGTTTTGCATAATTTACTTACAATATAGTATAAGAAGTGGAAAGTCTAGCTCTAACTAACTTATCCTTAATTTTTACAAAAATGGAAAAGTGGACACTCATTTTGAGACTGAGAGAGTTGTCGATTTGTTTTAGAAAATTCTAGCTCCTTGAATGCCAAATTTGGTATGTTATTTTTGGTACAAAGGTGGTGAAAATAAGTGAAAACGAATCATCTTGCTTGACATTTTTCTTTATGTTCTCGTGGGAACCATTTCTTGACCTTTTACAAGTATTGGAGTGAATGAAACATAGAACTTTATTTATGTTACCAATTTACCATCATACATTATTATGCCACTTAATAATATATGCTCTTCAATTCCTTTTAGGCGACTTCGTCGTCTGTTGTTTTCATTAAAGACCTTCAATTAGCTAAAAGCCCTAAGAACTCCGAGGAAGTCGCGGTTGAAGATGAAAACACTAAAGTTGAAGGGACGGGTTCGGGCTTCATTTGGGATAAGTTTGGTCACATTGTAAGCATCCCTTTTCTTTCATCTACTTGCTTAACGTTCCCTTTCTTGCAAAAGGAACAAGATTTTATGGTAAAGTTAAGCAAGATTTCGGCAACAATATATTTAAACATATTCTTTAGCTCATTGGACTGTGCTCATGCCAATATCACTGAACAGAATAGTAATCTGACAACAGGTCACTAATTACCATGTTGTCGCTAAACTGGTGACGGATAATAGTGGGCTGCAGCGTTGTAAGGTTCTGACCTACTTAATGTTCTATCATCTTTTATATTTTAACGATCTTAAATTATTCTGTCCAGTTAATGAACTTGACAATCTTAGTTTAGATGATGCAGCTTGTTCTATTTGTGGAAGTGATCTCAGAGCTCTTCTTATGTAGGTATCCCTCGTAGATTCAGGAGGTAATAGCTTTTCCCGGGATGCGAAGATTGTCGGCATTGATCCAGCATATGATCTGGCTGTTCTAAAGGTATTCAGTCAGAACTCACACTCAATTTTATTTGCAAAGATTTTTACTATTCTATACAGATTGAACTCATTTGTTTTAGTGAGACCAATTAGATTATAAGTTATAGTTCGCCTTAAATTTGGTGGTTATTACAGATAATGATTATTTAAAACATTTGCCGAATCTCATTATATCCGTCTAAAAACTTCTAATACAGCACCATATATTATACCAATTTTGAGAGTTGCGAGAGGCTTATGACTGATCGGCGTATATGACCAATCAAAGGCCTGCGCTATGGGCTATTGGATTACTTCGTTGAATATAAATATCTCCGACTTAAAGAGATGCTCTATGACAAACATGATTTTCAAAGGCTGTACATGTTCAAGTTATGTGCATCTAAAGCTAATCATGTTCTTACCTTGCAAAGATTTTATGGGTCAAGAAAAAGTAAAAGCTTAGTGAAGTGTGAACTACACCAGACATGGAAATCTCCATGGGTTGATATCAGTAAGAACCGAGACCCAACAGTTTAACTAGGATGGCCCGAAGATGAGTTGGGGATTTGACCATGTAGTCCTGTTTCCATACTAACAAAAACAACAACGGAAGTTAATGTCATGAACCATTTTGGCTGATTTTCAATAGCAGGGGCACCATTTTCGCATAAAATTAGTTCATAGACCCATTTGATCGGATATTACTAATTCATGGACCATTTTAATAGTACATCCTTCACTCAAAAAAGTTTTCGCTACAACGAATCTAGGAAAACCTTGTATGTATCATCTACACGATTAAACCCTTCATTCATGTATGGATCTCATGTCAGTTTGATTCCTAGTAAAACCCTATATTCTATGACTATATGGTATCTCTCTGGAGATGCTTAAGCTTAACACTAATACAAAATGCAGGTTGATGCGGATGGACATGACATAAAGCCTGCTGTTCTTGGCAAATCTCGTGATCTACGCGTTGGTCAAAGCTGCTTTGCTATTGGAAATCCATACGGATATGAGAACACTCTCACTACCGGGGTAAGCTTTTAGTGATTGTGATGAAACTCTTGTAAGAAATGAAGGCACATGGCGATGGTTTGCGATTCCTCGTGTAATCCCTAAAAAATTTCCTGACAGTTTAAGTAGATTATTGAATAGTTAGTACATAATACGTGTCCAATCATAATAGTGCAGGTGGTTAGTGGACTTGGCCGAGAAATACCCTCACCAAATGGAAGGGCTATAAAGGGTGCTATTCAAACCGATGCTGCTATAAATGCGGGTAAAAGTTCAGTTTCCATCGAGCTTGATATTATCATTCTGATACATTTCCCGTAACTTTGATGCGTGAAATCTTTGCAGGGAACTCAGGTGGGCCATTGATTGATTCATACGGTCATGTTATTGGAGTCAACACTGCAACATTCACTCGAAAAGGTAAAGAGACATTTATTCTTACCTTTATTACATTTAGTTTTCTTCTTATACATGGAAAAGAAAGGTCTGAGGGTGAGCTTTAGTGTAACTGTAAGGTTGTTGTCTTGATGTCATGGACTCGAGTAAGAAAACAAATCTCTATAAAAGTAAGGGCATGTTTTGTGTTCATAAATGGCCTCCCCATACCATAACAATAATGAGCCTCGTGCACTGAGCTGTCCTTTGTCATAATAATTGATCATAGCTAAGCGATTCAGATTTCCGTTGTAAAATGCAGGGACAGGAGTATCCTCCGGTGTCAATTTTGCAGTACCAATTGACTCTGTTATCCGCACCATACCTTACCTGATTGTCTACGGAACGCCTTACAGTGACAGGTTTTGATATTTAACAAATGTTCTATAGTTTGTTATATGTGAAAATAGGCTTCCCAACCAAAACATACTCCGAACATTCTGTGATCACATGAAACTTGAATCACAATATTTCCTGCTATCTGGATTGTCTATATATATCTTTTGTGCGTGCGTGTTGTGTTCATGTTGTGCTGATAGTTGAACGTGTGCTATATGTGCCAACACGGACATGACTTGTGAATACCAAATTATTGGGCCCAAACATGCTTATTTCGTATCGTGTCACATGATAAGACACGAACTTCATGCTCAACCATTAATGTACCATCAATCTTGTTCTTGATTTTGCGTATACATATGATGATTTGAACAAAAGGATAAAGAGTTGTAGTATGATTCACAAAGTTTATTATTATACAAAGACACAAGATGATCATATCGGTAGATGAACAGGTACATCATTGTAGTCTCACATTACATGAATCATCAGAGTCGATGACTAACTCCATCACACACTCGGTCATTACTATGAACCTGTTCCTTCTAGTCCTTCTCTATCGGGTTTTGGTAGCTAACACAGTTTCATTGCTATACCTTATAGCATGATTTGTAAAATAGAGTTTGGATTTGAGAAAAAAAAAAGCAGATTATTCGAAACTAGCTGAAGCTAACATCATCCTGACGAATTCATCGTAGTTGACTTGACCATCTCCATCTGTATCAGCTTCTCTAACCATCTGCTCAACCTCTTCATCTGTCAGCTTCTCCCCAAGAGTGATCATCACTTGCCTCAGCTGAAAATATATACATGCACAAATGTGAAAACTAGATTAAAAAAATCTACATTAGTACCAAGCAAAAAATAAGACAAGTCTTGAACAAATGTGTGCAGTCAGGAAATATAGGAACCACATTTGATTGACCATGGAAGTTGATATAATGGACCTGACCAGGACTGAAAGATGAGGAAGAAGAGGACTAGGGGGTATTTTTTGTTGGGAACAAAAGGGGTGGAGGGCAAAACTGTCCAAAAACCAGTTCACAACTTCCTCACTAGATGGAAGTCATGCACTTATGTATTTTTATGTGAATTGCAATATAACTTTATTATCATTTTTTGTTTGGTAAAATACTCATGTGTGAGGTCGTGGGTTCAAATCTCATTGCGTCGGGTGGGGTGGGGTGGGGTTTTAAGGGGAGAGTTATCTCCTATTGTGTAGCTCAATTAGTTAATTAAAAATAAAATATAAAAAAGAGACCCAATTTGGTCCCGAATTTTGGTGTTTTGACCTAATTTAGTCCATAAACTTTGTTTAACCATAATTAGTTCCTAAATTTTCATGTTTTGCCCTAATTTGATCAATAATTTTTTTTTTACCCAAAATGATACCTGAACTTTCACATACTGACCCAAAATGGCCATTACTCTTATAGCTTATATCAAAAGTTCACGGACCAAATTGAGTCAATATATGAAGTTCATGGACTATTTTGGGATAATAAAAAGTTCACGGGCCAAATTAGGACAACAAATGAAAGTTCAGGGACTAATTTTGATTAAACAAAATTCAGTAATTCACGACTAAATTAAGTCAAAACATCACAATTTGGGGATCACATTAGATTTTTTACCTTTTTGTTTTCTTATAATGTAAATCCAATCACACAAATAAATAATAAAAATAAATGGAAGAAAAAGTCCAACCTCATTAGGTGATATGTAGCCATCTTCATCCTTGTCAAAAACTTTGAAAGCTTCTCTCAGCTCCTCTTCAGCTTCACTTTCCTATGACCAAACAACACATGTTCTTTACTTAGTCAATAAAAATTATTTAGTGTTGTATAATAGAATAAAATAACAAATTAATTTGACTGATTATCTAGACAATATTATGTAATTACCTTAATCTTTGTTGCCATGAGATTCAAGAATTCCATGAATTCTATGGTTCCATTGCCATCAACATCAACCTCACTGATCATGTTGAGCAATTCTTCTTCCGTCGGGTGTTGATCCAACGACCTTATGGCGGTAGCTAACTCTTCAATAGTAATGCAACCTAATATAACAACATCGGTAAGTTTTAACCGATAATGAGAGAATAATCTACATATTCTTTAAAAAAAACGTATATTCCCATATTTCTAAATATAAGAGTGATTAACATGATTGGTCAAAGATTGTTTATATTCACACCAGGTAACAAAATCACTATTCACACTCGCTAAGAATCGCAAAATAACCCTGAGAAGATAAAATGATCGTCATAGTTAGACTATAAAGTAAATACTAAGTCATAAATGAGTCATTTACACAAGCATGAAAAAAATTGTGCAAAGCGATACTCAATTTTCAAGTGAGGGAGCGAGAGTGTCGTCCTCTCTAGTTATCAACCACAAACTCTTAAAACTTCCATTTATGTAGCTACTAATTATTGTGTATGATACTAACTAAATTAACAGTTTTATATAAAAGTCTCATATACCGAATTCAATTATTTCTTACATAAAATAATTGTCGCAATGAAAAAGATTATTACAACAAAGTTTTAGATAATTAATAAAGTCTCGTATACTGAATTTATTTCTTATAATTAAGAACTTGTACCACAAGCAATTTCATAATCATTTTACCAAGTATTTACCACCTCTCTCAAACTATTTATAATTAATCAATCAATAGCATAAAAAGGAATGGAATTTAGAAATCAACACATAAAGAAAGTAAATATGTATACCATCTCCATCCTTGTCAAACAGACAAAAAGCTTCCCCAAACTCCATAATCTGTTCATCAGTTAGTACATCCATGTTTGAGCTCACAACAGAGAGAGAGAGAGAGAGAGAGAGAGAGATGTGATGTTTTTTGTATGGTGATCTTCAAATGGGTAGTCTATATATAGAAAGAGAAAAGTGGTATACATGCATTGATAGTCAAAGAAGAATTTATCATATAAAAAAGGAAGTTTCTTTGAGGGAATTTTGTTGAACTAGGAAGTAGTAGGAACATAGTCTCTTCTTGTAGTTGGAGGAAGATTAATGTGATGAGGCTAGTCTTTCAACTAGGACATGTGTAGACCATGGACCTTGAATGTTTCCTTATGACAATGATATACTTCAATTAATCAACCATAACTATATTGTTAGTCAAAAAGTTATATAATTAAACCCTCTCATAAAAAATTTACTTGTGAGTTGTGAAGTTTAAAAAAAAAAAAAAAAAAACCAACTTTTGTATGAACACTATCTCAACTTTGTCAAAAGAATTAACCTTTTTAAAATTTAATGCATCTATTTTTATTTTTCACTTTCTACGATCAGTTAACGACAACACATTTAGCGTATTTTGTAGTATATACTAGATTGGGTATAAGTTAAAATTTTATGTATGATTCTAAATTATAAATAAAAAAAGTCATTTGTATGCAATTTAATAATCATGCAAAATTTCGTATACTAATGATGATGTTAATTCAAGAAAAGATTGGCCTATCCATCCAGAACCTAATCGAATAAATCAATCCATTTTAAGGCATTTTTATTAACGTGGTCTTTTAATTGGATATATTCTTTAATTTTAATCAAATATGTCTGCCTCCTTTTGTGAGTTCCCTTCGTGTAGGGTTTTAGGCGGCTGTGGTTTCCATCGGTGTCGGCGCATTTGGCGCTTCTTGGTTTCAGCGACGGTCTTTGTTCGTAACAGAGGTGGTCGAGCACGGGCAGAGAGGTCTAACGATTTAGGGTTTTTCTTGATCTGTGCGATGAGAGTTGAGGGGTTTGGGATCAGCGAGTTAGAGTGGAGGGACGAGGCGACGCTGTTTCTACGTGGGAATCGGCCAACTTCTTCTCTTCCAGATAGAGGCGGCGGCTGAAACAGGGCTTCGTGACGACTGTTTTCCAGCGTTACGAACAACGTGAAGAGGTGACTGGTGGTGCCTAACTAAGGCGGGTTTGTGGTTTGTGGTGTGTGGACGAAGGTGAGGGTGTATGGAGATCGGGCAAGGTACGACTAGTGTTTGTTGCGGTGGCTAGGTCAGTTGTTTCTTTGCTCTGGTGTGGTGAGGGCCAGTTGGGGAGCCGAGAGCGGTATCGGGACTGGGGCGTTTAGGGAGTGGGGGCTGTGTTTTGAGCCATGGGTATACTGATATGGAATTGTAGAGGGATGAGGAATGCGAGAACGAAGGCAGTATATTGAGTAGATTAGTAAAAGATAAGAGACCCCTCATGGTGTTTCTGATTGAAACAAAATGTGGTAGAGAGGAATTGGAGGGGATGCGATGTATGCTTAACATGGCATCATGTTTCTCGTGTGACACTAGAGGGCGTAGTGGAGGACTAGCTCTCTTTTGGGATAGGGGTTCAAATAAGGCTGTTAAGTTGGTCGACTCACCATGTAGACGTGGTTGTGAAGATGTGTGAGTGGTGCCAATGGCGTTTTACGAGCTACTATGGTGAACCGGACTGGACATAGAGACCTTTCCCTTGGGAGAGGCTTTGGGATTTGGCTTATCACAGTGACCTGCCATGTTTGTGTGCAGAGGATTTCAATGACCTACTAGATAAGAGAGAAAAAAGAGGAGGACGAGAGTATCCGGAAGCATTGATTAGGGGTTTCTCGGAGGCTATTCGAGATACTGGGCTCATAGATCTAGGGTTCTCTAGATACAAGTTCACTTGGAGGATAGGATTAAGGCGGAACCCACTGATGGAAGAGAGGCTAGACAGAGCTTTTGGTACCAGGGATTGGATATCTAGATTTAGAGCTTGGAAAGCTCATCACCTCCCGTTCTACAAATCGGATCACTGTCCTATACTGGTCGGGCCAGGGGCGAAAAATAGGTACG
Source organism: Pelargonium cotyledonis (assembly GCA_036897625.1). NCBI lineage: Eukaryota > Viridiplantae > Streptophyta > Magnoliopsida > Geraniales > Geraniaceae > Pelargonium > Pelargonium cotyledonis. The sequence goes on along the minus strand of JAYMTA010002832.1, from coordinate 4,514 downwards.
CTCCGAGGAGATTCAAGTTTGAAAATATTTGGGCAGAGAATTTGGGGTATAAGTAGGTTATTCGGTCAGCTTGGTTTGGTCAAAATATAAAGGACATGCTTTATAATTGTGGGCAGGTTCTGTGAAACTGGGGAGGACTGATGGTAAAGGGTTTGGATACAGAGGTCACTCAGCAGGGTCATTTACTGAATCGGCTTAGCATGAGAAGGGATGTGTGGGGAAGGGACCAAACGGACTTGGCTCGGAGAGAGATATCTAGAGCTACTACACAAACAAACAGTGTATTGGAAGCATAAGGCTAAAACATATTGGTTCAAATATGGTGATAGTAATTCTAAATTCTATCATCGGTCTGTATCCATGCGAAAGAAGAATAACATGATATGGAGAATTAAAAACAACATAGGGGCTTGGGTGGAGAGTCCAGAAGGAGTTAGGGATGCTATGCATAACTTCTTCTCATATATGATCTAGGCAAGGGAAATGGTGGGTATGGAGAGGCTGATAAATTTGGTTAATTTGAAGGTCTCTCAGGAGGACAATGCATGGTTAGAAGCTGAGTTTACGGCAGACGACATTAAGAAGGCTTTGGATTTGATGCACCCGGACAAGGCTCCAGGACCGGATAGTTTCAACCTGGGGTTTTTTCAAAGATTTTGGCATGTTATAGGTCAATATATTACAAAATCTTTTCTCCAAATACTTAAGGATGGGACAATCCCTTATAGCTCAACGAAACCATTTTGGTCCTGATCCCGAAAAAGGAGCAACAGAATGTTGCTTCAGAGTTTAAGCCGATCGCACTCTGTAATGTAGTGTACAATATCATTTCCAAAGCAATTGCAAATAGGATGAAACTGGTGCTTCAAAAAGTAATATCAGATAACCAGAGTGTTTTCCTGCTAGGTAGGTTGGTCACTGATAATATCTGTGTGGCTAATGAGTTGTTCTACTTTATTCGGCGTCATAAGAGAGGGGAGTGGGGGGCACTGAAGTTAGATATAGTGAAAGCCTATGATAGCGTCGAGTAGTGCTTTCTGAGGCAGATGATGGCGAAGTTGGGCTTTTCCCAAGGTTAGATAAATTTGATAATGAGTTGTGTCTCGTCAATTTCGTTCAGAGTGGAGGTTGGGGGTACTCTTCTAGATTCGTTTAGGGTCTCGAGGGGCATTCACCAGGGCGACCCTTTATCTCCTTACATCTTCATTATTGTGGCAGAAGGCTTAACTACCATTATGAGACACAAGTAGGAACTGGGGGAATTGAGTGGTTGTCGGGTTTCTCCTGGGGGGCCAGCGGTTTCCCATTTGTTATTTGCTGATGATGCACTGGTTTTCTTCAAAGCTTGCAGGCCGGAAGCTGAGGCTATTAAGGATACGCTAAAGCTTTACGAGAAATGTTCGGGGCAGAAGGTGAACTTCCAAAAATCTTCTCTTCTCCTCAGTCTGAAATCTGATGCTAAAGTCGAGGATCAATTAGTAAGGTACCTTGGGGTTTCGAGGGTAGAGGCTTTTGACAGATATCTGGGGGTCCCGGGGTATGATGGAGGGAGTAGGGTAGAACTGTTTGATTATATGGTGCATAGAGTTCGGGCCCGCATCTCCTAGTGGTCGACGAAGGCACTCTCTAAGGCTGGTAAAGGGGTACTGCTTAAGGATATGGCCTAGGCCGTCCCCGCGTATTGTATGGGGGTATACCTTCTTCCATCTATGACATGTAAGAGAATAGAGAGTGCCATTAGTAAGTATTGGTAGAGTTCCGGTAAGGGGTCTACTCGAGGTTTACATTGGAAGACGTGGCAACATATGAGTAGGGGCAAGCGATGTGGGGGGCTGGGGTTCAGGGACATCCAGGCATTTAACCTTGCACTGTTACAAAAGCGACTCTGGCAAATAGAAAATGCATTTGACTACTTGTTTAGTAGAATGTTTTGCCATAAGTATGCCCCGTCATGCTCGGTATTTCAGGCACCCGTGAACAGTGGAGCTAGCCCGGTATGGAGAGGTTTCTGTGCTGCTCGGGATGCCTTAATCGGACATCTCCGTTTTGCGTGTGGGGGATGGTTTTGACATAAAAGCTCTTGTGGATCCATGGGTACCGTTCTATCCTGGATTTGTTCCGCATATCAAGGAAGGCATGGTGAGAGTTGTGCCTAATTCGATCCGGGCAGTGGAGCTCTAGGAATTTGGTCGGCGAGAGTGGAACGAAGTTAAAATTTGCCAACTTTTTGATGAAGAATCGAGTAAGGTCATCCTGAGTATACGTTTGGGTAGGTCTGCCAATCGAGATACTTGGTTTTGGCACCCGAACAAAAGAGGCCAATATGCGGTAAGGAGCGGTTATTACATGAGAAAGGCGACCTGGGATGTAGAACAGGAGGAGGATCCGATATGGAAGGCTGTTTGGGGAGCCCAGGCACAAGCTAAAGTTAAACATTGTCTGTGGCGAGCTCTTTCATGATGCCTTCCGGTTCGGGAAAGGTTGGTGAGCCGTAGAGTGGATGTGGAGTTGGCATGCCCCAGATGTAGTGGCGAACCGGAGACAGTAGAACATGCTATGCTTTGGTGTCCTTTTGCCTTAGGAACGTGGGATCGACTGGGATTGAGGGCCATAGCGTTTGGTTCTCCGTGCCTACGTGATTTTACTAAGGAGATTCTGGTCAGAAAGGGAAAGGGATTATTGGAAAGGGTGTTGTATGCTAGTTGGAGCCTATGGAAGGCTAGGAATGATGGGGTGTGGAATGAAAAATGGATCACAATTGATGAGGTAGTGAGTCTTAGTATATGTACGCGTTCGACATGGTTGACTGCGAGAAGTATGGATTTAGGTTCGAAGGTTCCGGTCAAGGTTCGAGAACTGTGGTGCCCACCAGAGAGGGGAGTGCTCAAGATTAATAAGGATGGAGCTGTGTTCCATAGAACGGGGGCTTCTGGTTGGGGTGGATTGTCCGGGATGATGAGGGGCAGGTTTAGGGAGGAGGTCGGGTACGGTGGAATGGAGTGCAGTACCCGGAGGTGGTCGAGGCCAGAACCATTCTTGCTGCGTTGAGTTGGGCACAAGCTAAGGGGTGGGAGAGGATAGAAGTTAAATCGGATGCTAAAGGAGTTATAGCAATATTCATGGAAAAGGATGGTTCGTACAGGGAGTGCGCTAGGTCTCATCTATGCAGACATCCTAGTGGAGACTAGACAGTTTCGGGAGGTCAAATTTCATTTTGTTAGAAGGGTTTGTAACCAAGCGGCTCATTCTATTGCTAGATCGTGTTTGGGTTGTAATAGACTAGAGGAGTGGGTCAGAGATCTTCCCAAAGGGGAACTTCGAGACATTGTACTCAAATATTCTTGTCAGTAATGAAAGATTACTTTCTCAGTAAAAAAAAATGCCAAAATTTTGAATTTATAGTTATACCTGATAATGTGGGTCTTGGGATTAAAAGGGCCGAACCAGATGACATACGCTTTTTGTTAGACAATTCATCAGTTCTAACATGTCACGATACTTAATAAGAAAATATAAGACCAATCAAAAATTATAAAATACGAATTCATGAGTTTTTTTTATCCCGACCTAGCCCTCGGTCATAGCTAATTGACAAGTCTACTCGTAGTTACTCTTATTTCCAAAAACAACAAATGGCTTTTGCCAAGTTGAAGAAATAGTCTATCATATTGAGTAAAAGCTGCTTAACAAGTGCAATTCGGAGACAAGAATTAAAGCATCGCTAAGAAATACTATTAATTAGTTTTGATAAGATCTAATTAAATGAATAATGTTGAATTGTTCAACTTTTATTATTATTATTATTATTAATTAAAATCAACCCTTATTAGTTTATAATAGTTGTCTCCATTGAATTTGCGTATCTTTTACTAAACATTTATGTCTTAATTTTGTTTATTATTATTTTGAGAAAATGACCAATTTGGTGTCTCTAAATTTTTCAAACAATCAAATTGGTACTCAAATGAAAATAGGAATCAATTTCATACGTGAATTGAAAATTTTAGAACTAATTTAGTACGTGGGTTAACTTTGTTAGTTTTTCCATCCATTATTTGAAATAATATATTTTAAAATAGTGCTTAAATTATTTGTTTAGTCCATATTGATACATATACTTTTATTTATTTTGATTACAGTTTAATTTTTTTAATAGATTTCGGCTTAAAATTATTTTCTTAGTTCATATTGATCTTTTTACTTTTATTTATTTTGATTAAAGTTTAAAGTTATTTTTAGGCCGTATTGATATTCGTATTTTTATTTATTTCGGTTAAGATTTAAAATTATTTTATCCTTTTTTTATTATCATAGTAAATTGGAATGTTTTTGCGTTTGAATTAAGAACGTCGTATTTAGAGGGAGAAGGCAGTCCCAAAAAAATATTGGGTGTTAAACAACATTATTTCAATGGGTTGAAAATGAGCAGCTGACATGGGCAATCATTTGTTGGCCGTCACGTGCTTCTTTTTTATTGCAACTTGCTTTCATGTTAACAAAATCAAATCATTATA
>JAYMTA010002831.1:0-15590 GCA_036897625.1 Pelargonium cotyledonis | reverse complement strand
AATAGTATGTTAACCTTTTACATTCAATGGTAACATATCAAAATATGTATTGTCAAACTACTATTTTAATGTTACAATATTGTTTTGCAGCAACACAATCAAAAGTGTTGTGATTTTTTTTTATGATGCCAGATGTTATTCATTACATAGGATAAGACTACGTGTACTAAAAAGTAAGGAATAACGTTACCAACGATTTTTTGGCTTTTAGTATCATTTATATTTGGTTGGTAATGGGAGTCAAAACTGGTAGTGTAAGGGAGTCAACAAGAGGATTAAGGGCTTCACAAACTGGAGTTAGAAAGGTTGGAGCAACTCGATTAGTAGTAACGTGACCTCAACATCAATGATATCATCTTTCTCAACTAGGAGAGAATCCTCCATAGAGTGTTCCTCAAAAATTCATCACCGTCAACATAAATGTCAAAGACTCATGATGACTCCCGACTTTCATTCCATAACCACGTTGGGAGATACAAAATCTTCAATCAAAACCATATGCCTCCTTGATGAACCCATCATTGAAGAGTAAAAGAACTACAAAATAAAAAAAATACGTAAGATCATTGAGATAATGATATAAAAAGCATATTATGGAACCGAAAACAACAGTAAGTCGGTAAGGCTCAAAGTTTTCTAAGTATAGGAAACAAAAAACAAACATGAAAAGCAATTGAAAAATGCACATGTATATTCGATTTTCAGAGTATTTTCCTACATCCAATAGAGCATTTAAAACTAAAGAAAATAATGCTAAATTAAGATGGAAGAATTGATTAATCCATCATCAACTTTGCGAATTAAACTTTGTGTTGGGTTCGCTTGGGTTCATCCACAATAGCCCATTCGACCATAAGACAATGCCGCATACCGTATTCCCTCCACAAATTGATTAGCATGCCTCGTAGTGCCACATCACGTATCATTTCTTACACTCACCATCGCGGGCTCAATGGCCATGCAACAAGCATTCACCAAGAAGCTATCAAGAACGAAGTTATGTCTTGCAAACCAATTTACCTCACATTGCCACAACATGAGTTGCTACTTGAGAGCTCACCTTCGCGGGCACAACAACCTCTGCTCTAGATTGTCCCCGCAAGATCAATTCACCATGAACAAAGCCGCAACATGCATTTGTCTTGCATAAAAAGAGCTATGAATAAAGGTTACATTAAACTTGCATCTACCTTCACTACACGTAAACCACCGTCACCAAAACTAATAAACATCATCGGGGTTTGCTAGAACCGTTATGAAAAAATCTTTTACGTAAAATGATCGCCACATAATTGGTCTCCATCACCTGTGGCTATCTTGATCGGTACTAAATATGCAATCCACCATTACCAGCGAGGGCATGACAACCGCGATTAACTCACTCCTCACTTAAACATACATACCCATTACACAAAATCGTTCTCACAACAAAAACAAGTACACCTGAGCAAATATCCACAACAACATCAAATATATATCACACAACAAGCAAACATGAACAAAATAAAGCACCACAATAAACAACATGACACAACAACCATATGTTAAATAAAAAATGAAAGCAAAAGAAATTACCTAAGACTACAAAATTGCATAAAGTAGACCGGTTATTGAGTTATATAGAATAAGAATATGGAACGAAATTGCAAAAATTATGAAAAGTAAGAGGGAGGGCTGACCGGATGGACTATATATACAAGGAGGAAAGAATTAATTCATAATGAAAAGAAATAAAATTAAAGAGAGAGGACCGATAAAAAATAGAAGAAAAAAAAGAGGAAATCTCCCCAAAACAATTAAAATTTTATTTATTTCCATTAAATGAACCTAATGCAATTATAATCAAGTAGGTTTAAAGATATGTTTCCTTAAAAAGAAAACATTGTCTTGAGCAAACAAGTTGAAGACCAAGCACATCCGGTCGGTCTAAAACTCAAAATTTATTTTGTCACGGTTTTGATAAATCGACATCGCTTAGATTAGGGGGTTGATGATACACAAAATTATTGAGTAAATGACGTGACAACACGCGACACTAGATGACATGTTATCAGTCAAAGTTAACTTGATAAAACCCGGATAAATCTTAAAAAATGATGGGTTAAGTTAAGCAGGTTGACAAATGGCATCAGAGGTCAAACCACTCATCAAATCAAGCTCGCTCAACTCGGTCAAACTTGGTCAACTAGAAGAAACTTGGTAAAACCCGTGATTATGCCTTGAACAAAGGTCAGGTCAAAAGTCTGGTTCACGGATAATCAGTACGCTAAAACTAAGACACATGTGGACACATCTGCTAGACCATTCACAAACACCTTGGTGCAAAGTTTGGAGAATCTTCGATCTAATTTAGATCCCGAACCAAAGTGCTTAATCTTTTGAGACGTGGATGAAGAGAAATCCAATACGACACCTTATCTAGACATCAAATTTGATTGATTCAAAGAAGTTGAACAACATGAGGCGCTTGGTTTACAAACCAACCTATAAACAAAAAATCGAGACTACCAGATTTAATTAGCCACAATGGCTAAAACATCTAAAATAATATAAGGTGAAGGCACTTGAATTCTCTCCCTATCTCAAAGAGCACAAACAACTGACAGTGATTACAAACGAATCTTAAGAAGACCATGTGAAGGTCTCTTTCGACCGCCCCTCGTCATCATCGAGTTTGTCATCTTATTTGACAGCAAACTAGAAGACTGTTCAAATGAATATGACGGAACCATCACCTTCTAAGCCACATTCACTACAAACCGCCATTATTGCCACAGATCTATAGTTGTTTCGTGCACAGACCAATCAAAAAACCCATAACGAATCTACGGATTGCACCCAAAATCCATTTATTGGGCACAATAAGAATTTGTATTCTTAAACAAAGCCTCGTTTTACGGGTCTGTAGAGGGTCTGGGGCTTTCTGAAAATTATGCAAGGATGTAATAGCTGAAAATGTCTTGCATTTTTTTTTTCTAATTTAATGTATTAAAAGTGGTTTAGCTTAACCATCTAATAACTGATGTTTCCTCTCTTTCTTGTCTTATTCATGACCATTTTGGTCATTTGTTAAGCTCCACTATAGTTGCTGAGTTGCTACTGGACCAATATTGATCCAGTAGCTTTTGGGCATCTATTGGAGAGTTACTAGAGAAGATCACTGTTCGTATCCGTTAAGTTAATTTTTGGTGTTTTTACCAAACATCAGTATCCTAGGTTGCCCAAAATTGACTTACTGGAAAGCTAATGTGACGCCTCTATTAAGTCACAACAAGTACAAACAAACAAGTACTTAGCATCTGTTTTCAATTTTTCTTAACATGCCAAGACCAAATAGAAGTGAAAAACAAAAATAAATGAGAAAGATAAACGAATTATTAAAATAAATAAATAAATACAATTTTATTTTTTGGGTTGCGCCTATGCTCTCTCCGTGCTGCTCTCCATCGACCTCTCTCTCTCTCTCTCTATTATCTCTCTCTAAAATCTAAAATCTTAGAGCTGCCATTGGCCATTGACAAACCTCTGTTCTCCGTCCCAGGTTTGTATTCCAATTCGATCTGTGCGCCTCCCTACAAGTCTCCTGGTTCTTCTTCTTCTTCCGATTGTTGATTGGTTCGTTCCTCTTTAGGGTTTGATTTTATCGGGGTTTTGGGGGATTTTTTTTCCTCCTTGCGATCTTCCTTGTTCGGGAATGAATTTTTGTGGGTTTAATTGGGTTTCTGGTGTATCCAATTGGGTTATTCCGGATGGTTTTCTTTTTTGTTCATTTCTCACCCTATTGTTTTCAGCTTGATTTTTTCCCAATTTGGTTTTAGGGTTTATTGCTGTTTATCATTTTAGAGTCGCGTTTCTGGTTCTTTTGATGATTATTTTTTTCTGATACACTTAACGAATGGAAATGGGGATTGGTTTTTTATTAGTTTAAATTCATTAGTTTGTTTTTGATTAGATTAAACGTAAAACTGATACAGATAGCAGCAGGATAAGTGCATGTTATTGACTGTTTGGTTCCCAGTTAATGAAAATTTCAAGCTTTATAATTTCTGAACTTTTTGCATCCATTTCCGAGAAGCTAATCTAATACATCAAACCCATTCACTTGGATGGTTGTAATTGGTGATTTTCTCTTTATTTCTGTTTGGAATAGCTGTTGTTCCATTTTGGGGCGACGATGGCCAATGTTTTTGAAAGGAGCACTGAGGTTTAAGAACTAATTTTGACCACCATCTGATGTTCACCACTCTTGTTTTACATACAGGTGAAGTTGAAGGAGTGTGGGAAAGGAGCGTCCAAGTGGGAAATGGCTGGGACTGCAAGCGATGAATCTGGAGTTGGAAGTTCTGTGGAGGGGATTTCAAGTGGGCAGCGCTGCCAATCTGGGGAAGCATTGGCAGAATGGCGGGCTTCTGAGCAGGTCGAAAATGGGACTCCATCAACTTCACCCCCTTATTGGGACACAGATGATGATGATGATGGCGGTATGAATTTTCCCTCCTGTAATTATAGCACGGTGTTTACTTTCTCCTGATGTTTGAAAGGAAGAGGGATCAGTTAGAAAATTTTTACTCTAGGAAAAATATAACAATAAGAGGTTACATATACGTAATACTCACCCATTTGGTTTACAGCCAATACAGTTTAGTAGTAGGTCTACAACTACAAGTGTAAGTGATCATGAAATTTTTGCCCGATATTATACTAATAGATGGAAGATGAAAAGAAAAATTGTTATGGATTTGCGAATGACTTTCAGTTAACATTCTCATGGATGATTGTAATGTGTATATTCACATGTTCATGTCAATGTGAGGAATGTATGGAGGAAAATATATCAACTCTGCAATAATACTTTTGATCATTTTTTTTCTTTTCTTCCTATCTCGCACTCATCTAAACTAATAAGTAAATAATATGATTTTTGAAGTTTACCCATCTTTCTTCTCTTCTACTAACTGGTTGTCGATATCAGCTTGACAACATGTATTTTTATTCAATGAAATCATTGCTATGAAAATGATCATCCTGTTAGTAGAAGAGAATTCATTTATGTGCTGATAGATGTTTTTTCATATTTCCTTTTTCTCTATTGTTTTATCCTTTTGGATTGCATTACATGTGCTTCATTTGAGATTCATAAGGATAAAAAAGGGGTAACTGCATCCCACCTAATGAAATAGCTCTCACTTAGTCACTTAGTGCCCAAATACTTGTAATTTCACAAATAGGTTTTAATTTCAATTTTATCTGAAACATTCGCGTGGTAGGGAATTGAAGACTATTCTAGAATTAATTTTCTTGTCCATGTTGCAAAATCTGTATGGTCCATTGAAGTTAATTATTGCTGCTTCTGTTTTATATTCAGATTAGCAAAACCTTATATTGTTGATTTGATTTTTCATAAACTAGCTCCTATTCTGTAGGGCCCAAACCTTCTGAATTATATGGGAAGTATACATGGAAGATAGAGAAATTTTCGCAGATCAACAAAAGAGAACTCCGTAGTAATGCATTTGAGGTTGGCGGCTACAAGTGGTATGTTTTGAATATAATTCTTTTCTCAGGTTTCTGTTTTGTTTAATTTTTTTCACTTTCATTCTATGAGTAATATTTGTGTACAATGACTTTGTATCTATGCATATCTGTATTGTCATATATGATAACATTTATGCATTACATATTTAGGTTCTGTATGAGGGTATATACATGCATTTATTATACAGTGTTTGTATGCACTGACAGTTAGAAAACACATCTTCAAGCCCGTACTTTGAAATCTTGTTACAATTCTAACGGCATTGTAGCCTGTATCATAGACCTGATACCTACAATATCATGCATATGTCAACCAGTCCGTAAAGTAATTAATCCTTTTCTAAGAGTAGCTTTACCCTTTATTTGTTTGAAATTTCTGAATTCAAGTATCTTGTTCTCTAGGAACAGTAGCGTAACATTTTATTGGCATGAAATTAACAAATCTTAGCATTTCTCTGGTGTCTGATTTTAGTGTTATTAAAAAAAAAGGGGGTTTCAAAACTCAGAATGAAAGGGGCGATCTCGTAGTTCTTGGTCTGTGAAGATACGTTATCTTTAACAAAATTGAACTTACTCAATCTCTTTGTTAAAGGGGGTCCTAATAATCTTTTTGGGGACAGAATAAGAAATCGGATATATGATTGGTCGTATAATCGTGGTTACATAGTGTGTTGCGATGTTGCTTCTCACTTAATGAAGTATTGGACAATGACAAACTAGTTCATGTCCTTGCTTCAGAAAGGATCCCTGGTCTGATGCATGATCTGCTTGTCAGACAGATGCACGTTGTTTCATGTTAGTTTTGTTAGCATATATATTTTTCTCTACTTTCTAGTTTTGATGTTAAGCCTTTTGCTATGGGTGGCAGGTACATTCTAATCTATCCTCAAGGTTGTGATGTTTGTAATCATCTTTCATTGTTCCTCTGTGTTGCAAATCATGATAAGCTTCTTCCAGGTCTGTTTTGCTGATTGAGTTACATGTCTTACAACCATCGATGACGGGTTCTCTGTTTGTGTTTAAAAGACTTTTTTATGTGAAACAGGCTGGAGTCATTTTGCCCAGTTTACTATAGCTGTGGTTAATAAAGATCCAAAGAAATCAAAATATTCTGGTTGGTTGCTTAGATATCAAGTTGTTGCTCGGATGATGTTTTCCTAATTTTAGTTACAGTACAACTCATTTGTGCAAATTTATAGATACATTACATCGGTTTTGGAAGAAAGAGCATGACTGGGGATGGAAGAAGTTTATGGAGCTATCAAAAGTCTTAGATGGATTTATTGAGCTTGACACCCTTATCATAAAGGCTCAAGTTCAAGTTATCAGGTGTTCTATTTTTGATATATTTGCAATGCTTTTCCATTAGTGTTTCATCATTTAAGTTTTGTAATTCATAGCATGCTTGTTAGTTACAGAATCTGTCTCAGTAATATTATTCCAACCAGTATTGTTGCATTTACCGGCATTTGAATGAAATATGCCTTATTCGATGAAACATACAGCACAGTAAGGGTGTTGAATTCTGTGTTGTGTTAAGTACACTAACTATTACTTGTTCTTAATAGCATCATCTTTCGTGTATGTGAATTTTGTAATAGAAGTGAAATTAATAATAGAAATTGATGCTACCTACTATCCTCACTTGAATTGGGAGCATAATATTAGAAGCTGAAAAATCTAGTCAAAGGTGACCTAGGCCTTGTATCCTATGTGGTGCAAATATCCCAAGGCAGCCAATAAGTTGACATGAATGTTATGAATCATCTTAATCTTGTATTCTATTCGCTTTGAACACAGATTTTAAGTAATCAAATGGCATATAAAAACAGATTCTTTTTATAGTAGAGCCTTTATAAATTTAATTAATAAGCAGTGCATATAAAGGCACAAGATTCCAGTTGCTTGTAAATTATCTTAAAATCCAAGCTTTAACAACTTTAGGATAACTTCTATAAAATAGGAATAAATGCTCAAAGGCTGAATGTCAATTGCTAGATTATGAAGGCTGCTATGTAAGACTCAGTGTATTAGAAGCTTTCTGATGAGTAAGACATTTGCAAGTTTATCCATATGGTAAGAGTAAATTGGAAGGTAAACAGTCAAGGGGGTCATAACTTTCCTTTCATTTTCTATCACAGTTGGAAGCTGAAATAGACTAGTAAACAACTGAATTCAGCAAGGTGGATGAAGCTCACTGTAAAAGAATGACTGCTTGACTAATAGCATAATGCCTGTGTATTTCAAATTCTAAAAGGCATTGTAGTTGTGCCTTCCATTGTACCTTTTGCTGTGATGCTTGTTTTTGTTGCCCCTTCCTGATTGTGGATTTTAATTGTTGATATTTTCAAGTGATGATTGCAAGGGAATAGCCATTCCATATTTTTTTTTCTTGCATTTATTTATTGAGATTAAGCATGTTGTTTAGAGATATTTCAGTTTGTATTATATCAAGTTATTACGGGGTCTGCCATAATATCTAGCTTATGATTTACAGGGAGAAAGTAGACCGACCTTTTCGTTGCCTTGACTGTCAATATAGGAGAGAACTTGTTAGGGTGTATTTGACAAATGTAGAGCAGATTTGTCGGCGTTTTGTGGAAGAGAGAAGAGGCAAGCTCGAGAAGTTGATAAAGGACAAAGCTAGGTGGTCAAGGTATTGTAATTTTTATTTCACATCTAGAATCTTTGTTTACTTATTTCTTTCTCTCAACTCTTTGTTTGTCATTGGGAGTTGTTACTTATTACTTTCCAAGAGGACCAAGACTAGTATTCACTTATAATATGGTGTCTGTTTTATTCATTGAAGATCTGCCATCGGATTGTTTTCCTATAAATGTTTTTTTGGTTTGTCCGTGGATGCGATGTTATACTGCAAGACATGTATGCCTTCTTTTACGTTTTTCATGCACTTAAGGTCTCAGCTTCCCTACGTGATGGTTTGGCGCTTGATTCATTTACGGGTTTGTGGTATATACACCTCATAAGTGCTTTTAGTCTTGTGCACCATCTGCCCCAAAAAGGATTTTCAATTTCTCTGAAGTTTTTGTCTGAAATATTGCTCATTTGCCTTTTTAGAAAGTTTGTTATGCTTTAATTACTAAAAACCTTCCTAAGATAAGTTTGTTAGAAACACTTTTGATTGTTACCCTAAATGCGCATGAGGGTGTACCAGAGAAAGTACAATACTCACCTGTTCTTAAATATTTTTGCGGAAAAGAGAAAGTGGACATTCATTTTGGGATGGAGTTATTATACGGTTTGATGTATGGTTTTGGTTGTCATTGATGTGAACATATATATATCTGGTGCTGTAATTTATATTTGATGATAACTGATCGTTTGCAAATTTCAGCTTTTGTGCGTTTTGGTTGGGAATAGACCAAAATGCTAGGCGCCGCATGTCAAGGGAGAAAACAGATGTGATTCTGAAAGTAGTTGTAAAGCATTTCTTTATAGAAAAGGAAGTCACATCTACTTTGGTAATGGATTCCTTATACAGTGGACTGAAGGCTCTAGAAGGCCAGAGCAAGTCCAAGAAAGCGCGGTTGAAATTATTGGACGCAGAAGAAATTCCAGCTCCTGTTGTTTGTTTGGACAAAGATACTTTTGTATTGGTGGATGATGTGTTATTATTACTCGAGAGGGCTGCCCTGGAGCCATTGCCTCCAAAAGAAGATAAAGGTCCTCAAAATCGCACAAAAGTGAGTTCATAAGAGGCTTAAGTGTTTGAATATCCTACTATTATGCCATGTTGTTTAAGCTGGTTCTTATTATGACTCATGATTATACAATGCACAGTCAGATAGTGGTTGAATTAATTTTTTTTTTGTAAATGGGAATAGAGAATGGACCGATGATGAGATTCCCATTCCTAAGACATTTTCATGACCAAAAAGTCATAATCCTAACATGAAGAATGAGAATCTCATTCCCATCTTTGATTTTCTTTCCTGAATAATAATTCTAATCCAAACGCTACCTAAATAGGTATATGGTTTCCAACCATGTTCTTGTTGTTTTCTATGTGGTGAGAGTAGGCTTTTGCCTTGTATCTACTAATTTCTATTGCGTATCCTCTACTCATAAATTTCCAGTGTTTTTCTTAAATATTTATTTTTGTATTTATTCCATTATGTATTTGAACATACATGGATACTATGATAAGTCATGTATATTTGTTTATGTTTTAAGAAACCATTCATTTAATTTGTAGGATGGAAATTCGGGAGAGGACTTTAACAAAGATTCCATTGAGCGAGATGAAAGGCGTCTTACGGAATTAGGTCGCCGGACTGTAGAAATATTTGTGCTTGCTCATATTTTCAGGTATTATAGTTATGTTTTACAGCTATTTTTGTATCTGTTAAAGGCTTTTTAAATACCTTTCTTTTTTCAACTCTAATTCTCTCTCCACAATTTTAATATTACACACTGATCTTACTACTTACTAGAAATCATTTGTTTACGCTCATCTTGATTGGTTAGTAGTCTTATGCAAATCTGACAATTTATTTGAATATCAAATCTTTCTCTCAGTTGCAATTAGTTATTTGTCTCTAGTTGAAGAACCTCTATCTTTCTAGTTGTGTTCGTGCGTCTGTATTTTGGCTGGTCATCAGGCATAGGGAGTGCTAATTTTTTTTTGTCTTGAATAAAGAGCTATTCTCCTGAAAATAAGGCGAAGTAGGTTATGCATATGCCTACTGCATAGATTACCAACTTTATAATTTTTGCGCCTGAGGTATGAGCAAGTCTGTCAGTTTGTTCTTGAGGGACGACTAAAGCATTGGGTTTCACTTTCTGCCTGAATGGATGCGATGTTTGTTAATATTTATTAAACTTCTATTGGAAGAAAGTCTAAAGTTGATGCACAATGTGTATGTAAAGTGTAAATTTTTGAGAAATTCGCCATTTTGCTTTTAGAAATTCACCACTCAGAACATAGTTCTGTGTTTCTTGACCCTTACAGAAAGATTATGAGCATTGGCATATGTTACAAGTTACATGGAGATTTTAAACTTGTAAAAATTAAAATCTTGTCAAACTTTTCTGCTAGACTGTTATGGTGTGTTTGGGAACCCTCATTTGATTTGAAATGCTGGATTTGAGTCAAATGAGGTGTTTGGGAACTCCAAGAATTTGAATTTGGATTTGGATTTGAGTGAAATCCAATGACATTCGAAACATGCTTTGAACATGAGATTTCAAATGATAGCTCATATCTTGTCATTTGAAATTCTATGTTTTCCCAAACATTATATTTGTATTTGAAATACAAATTTCAAATCCAAAAATTCAAATGACGAATTTCAAATCAAATCCATGTTCCCAAACGCAACCTTAATGTGATTTGTTTAGGACACTACAAGTTGAGAGGCCTTGTTTGCTACACTTAATTATGCAATAAAATGGAGCTCTTTAAGATACTTTATTTCGGGTGGTGGATCTTATCCTTTCATGATAGTAGAGCAGCCAGGGGATAAAACATATTGTTTTGTCCAAAATTTCATTCTTTACGCCTACTGTGAATGTTCTGCAATGTACTAATTCTTTCTCTTTTGCATATAGCAATAAAATTGAAGTTGCCTACCAGGAAGCTGTTGCTTTGAAGAGGCAAGAAGAATTAATTCGCGAAGAAGAAGCGGCATGGCAGGTTGAAAGTGAGCAAAAGGCAAAACGTGGAGCAACAGAGAAGGAAAAGAAGTCAAAGAAAAAACAGGTCAGGTTTAAGATATTTTGATTTGTATGGTTGACAAATGATAACAAATAATGATGTCACCATGTACAACAATGCCATCCTACCATGAGACAGTGCATTCAAGACTCCAAATGAACAAAAAATTTCTCCTCTGCTGCCACAATATTAATCTTTCTCATGAACTTCTGCAATATCTAGAGTAGCAGCGAGTGAACATCAATCATGGGTTGGATATCCATTCTCATAATATTCTTCTACCTTGATGATATACATGCGCATCACATATAGTGGACAATCTTTAAGGATGGATAACTAATAAAAGTTGCTGTTGAAAATGTGCAGTTTTGCAGGGTATGGGTTAGTACGAGCCTTTTGCTTTTTGTTGCCTAAGTTGAGCCTTTTGCTTTTTGTTGCTTAGTTTTTGCATGACTGATTATATAAACATGACTTTTGAGGGTAAGATCTGGTGCCCATTTCAGACATGGTTCATTGCATCCATAGTGCATTTTCCATACTCTTTCATGATTTGTTTTGATTCTTGGATTTCATTTGAAATTTATATATTCTCCTCACTCTCTCCACTAACCTACTGCCCTGCCACAAACATAACTCGGACCAGACCAGATATTTGACCCTAAACCTGGACTTGACCTGGGATCTGACTTCATAATCCTGCATTGGAAATTTTGTGGTTCCTCAGACCTTGGATTGGGATTTGGTTTCATATTTTCAAATATTAGAATTGAAATTGTGAAGTACAAATTAAATTCAATAATCCAAATGCAACCTTATTGTTATTAGATATATTGCAATTAGGTACATTGATAATCATCTTTTATAGTTTGATTATTTCCTTGTTCATTATGAGAAAGATACCAATGCCTAGTGCCGTTCTGTATTTATTCAATCTTAAAGGGTTGTGTTCTTGCTTCTTATGTGTTATAGGCCAAACAGAAGCGGAACAATCGCAAAGGGAAGGATAAGGTCAGGGATGAAAGGTCTAATGTGTCAGTAGAAGACAAGAGCCAATCAGAAAATCATAGTTCTGATATAAAGGAATCCATTATGGAGCAAGTGCCATCGGTGCTTGAAAAGTCTGATATGTTAGGAGATGTTTCTGATGTATCTGATTCTGTTGATGAGGTCGTTGAAGTACTTCAGCCTGATTCAGAAGATAGAGATGCTAGTCCTGTAAATTGGGATACTGACACTTCTGAAATGCATCCTTATTTAGAACCCAGTAGCAGTGGAATTAGTGGCCTATCATCTGTACAAAATGGAACAGCTGAGAAGAAGAGTACGTTCATATTGGATGATAGTTCCTCAACATGCTCGACAGACTCGGTCCCATCACTGGTTATGAATGGCCCGTACAAGGGTAATGCATTTCAGAACTTCAAAAAGCAGAAGTCACCAAGCAGGTAAATTCATAGCACATGCTTTTTTTCCTGCTTCTTGATTGGAATATACAAGCTATACATTTGATTTGCTATTTCAATTCTGTAGAGGGAAAAACCAGCGAGCCAAGGTTGTATCTGATGGAAGTGGTTGGGCAAATGATGCAGATATTGGGCCTATGGTGGAAGCAGGGGGTGCTCATGATGTTTCTGCCAGTTCCAAGCCAGTTGTATCTGAGACTGAGGTTTTCCAATTCTCTCAGGATCAGACAATGTGGCCTGAGCTTAAAAAGGTGGGACTAATGAAATTATCTTTTAATTATAAATTATCAGAACACGAGTTCTTGGCATGATTTGGAATAGAAGATTAAATTGATTGGCTTGAGTAAGCTCCCTAGGGTGTCTGTTCGTTAGGTCTTTCTTGTTTTGTCTATATAAGAGTATGGATGTCTGTTCTTTAACGCTTGAGATTTCTGTTTGGTGATGTTAGTTCCACTATATTGATTATGTTCTATTCTAATTTCTGTGAATTCTATTACTTCTCTCATTGGTTTTTTCTTGTCTGTGATACAGGAAGAAGAGGTTTCAGTGCCAAAGAAAGTGATCAAGGATCCAGTTGATGTGGAGAAATCTAAAGAGAAAACAGCTGCAGTAGTACCATCCTCTCCAAGAAGCCCTCCCAAAAATGTTCCTTCAACTGCACAACCAAAGTCAGAGTACAAGAGCACTGCTGCTACTGAATCTGTTCCGGTCAGGAAAGCATCTTCGAATGGTCCATTGCAAACTGATAAGACAGCACACTCGACAATGACAGCCCAAATGACTGGCGTCTCTAAATCTGAGACACAAATAGCTATAGCTCCAAAACCAGCAGAGAAAGCCACGACACATCCAATGCCTGTGGTGTCCAGGCCTTCTAGTGCTCCTCTAATTCCTGGCCCCAGACCAACTGTTCCTGTTACTTCTACCATGGTTCAAACAACTCCATCATTAGCACGTTCTGTCAGTGCTGCTGGCCGTTTGGGTCCTGATCCTTCCGCAGCTACCCATAGTTTTGTTCCTCAGTCCTACAGAAATGCCATAATAGGTAACCCTGTTGGCTCTAGCTCATCAGGTTATTCTCAATATAGCTCTCCTAGCTCAGGAGTAAACACATCCCCAGCATACTCGCATCAACCTGCCTTGGTATCTGCACCAATGTATTTACCCCAGAGCTCAGAAAGAGTAGACCCAAACTCTGCAAAATCAGGCTTCCCTTTTGGTATGATGACTCGGGATGCCGTACAGAATGGGCCTCAATGGATGGAAAGTTCTCAAAGGGATGCAGGCAGAAATGTACGCCGTGATGCGACTTCCTTGCTTACTGATATTCAAAACCTTGATTTGTACAACTCTGTACACAGTGGAATTCGTGAACAGTTTACTGAGTTTAATGCCTGCACATCTGGGCGTCAAACTCAAGGTGTTGTAGCCGATGAGTTCCCTCACTTGGATATAATTAATGACCTGCTTGATGATGAACATGGTGTTACAAATGCAATGAGGACAAACAATGCCTTCCAGTCTCATAGTAATGGGCTCGTCAATCGGCAATATTCATTTCCTGGTGATTTGGGCATGTCAGGCGACCCAGGGTCCTCGAGCAGCTCGTGCAGGTTTGAGAGAACAAGAAGTTACCCTGATGAAGGTTTCCAACGGAGTTATAGCTCTTCTAGCAGTCATTTTGACTCGCTGAGGGATTTTGTTCCACAAGCGGCCAGTCCTCTACCTTATCCGAACGGGCAAATGGATGGGCTGATGCCACACCACTGGCAAGTGGCTGGCACTGATCTATCACTACTCAGTATGAGGAACGTTGAGGGTGATGGGTACCCGTACTATAATCCGGACTATTCGAATTTGGCGTGTGGTGTCAGCAACTATGCAGTGTTCCGGCCTTCAAATGGACATTGATTGAAAGAGAGAAAACAAACGGATAGTTTGCCTGGTTGTAATAATGTATTTGAAGGAAATTGTTTGGATAAGAAAACATTTTGTAAAGAGTGTTTCTGTCTTGTTTGCTTCCTCCAACCATAAGTTAGAAATGAAGCTGCTTTTTTTCTTTTAATGTTAAGCATACTTGGAGTGTTTCTGGTTAATAGTGGATGCTTTAGTTTGATTCAAATATCTACCTCTACATGGCTCGCTCTTATAGAGAGCTATATAGTTCTCATTCAGCAGAATGATGGTTCCAAGTTCCAAAGAAATTTGTTTTGGAGGGTTGAGGTTGATATACACACCCATATATATATATAAAAGAGAAAAAAAATAAGGGCACGATTGTTTTGGTTTAGGCTTAGACAAACCAATTAACTCGTAACACCACATTGAAATTTTACATATATTCTCCCAAATATATTTATGGAAACGTAGCGACTAATTAGATTAAAAGCTTTAATGAGATGTCATAATCTCATTGACAATTTAGATCAAGTCTAATAAATCTTAAGTTGGACTCTTTGCTCTCTCTCTCCCACATTGAAATTTTACATATATTCTCCCTAATAAGTTTATGGAAACGTAGCAAGTAATTAGATTCAGAATTTTAATGAGATGTCATAGTCTCATTGACAACTTAAACTAACTCTCTTGGACTCTGTTCTCGGACTCTCTCTCTCTCTCTCTCTCCCTCTCCCTCACACACACACACTCACATCATGATTCTTACGTCGGAGGCGGTCCACCAGACACATATCTGAGGTCTCCGCTTAACGACAGGTTAAGTTGTACGTACAGGTGATAGGTTCAGTCACTCAAACTTGGAGCGCCAACCCATTATTTTAACATGATCCTGAGGAAGGATTCCTCGAAAAGTTAAGGATTACGAATCCTTTTTAGTCTTCCGTGGACGAGCCTTGCGGAGGAACCCTTGGGTTTTCGGGGCATTGGATTCTCACCAATGTTTGCGTTACTCAAGC
>JAYMTA010002830.1:0-15593 GCA_036897625.1 Pelargonium cotyledonis | reverse complement strand
ATAACTAATATATATATTATTTCTCAATTAAAAAATAAAAACAATAATGTGAACTTTATCCTAAAAAGGAAGATATTGCAAGACAAGATTAGCTGAAAATTTTAGATTAAGCATTCATAGCAATTTTCATTATTTGTAAGAAAATAATATGGATAAAAAGTTACGGTCAAGATAAAATCCGAGTTAAATACACAAAATGAACGGTTAAGATTTTTCGAGTCCTTCGGTGAAAACGAATCGCATTCACATACATGACAAACTCGAAAAGTCACAATTCACAAAACCAAAAAAAAAAAGCCCTCTTCACAGTGAACACTACCATACCAAGAAGACGAAGAAGCTGAGGCTGAAACTTAAACCTAAGCTCTCTCTTCAAATCCTCAGTATCGAACTATCTGCTGATAGATCTGGGTACCTCAGGATCTGCCGAAATTTGTGTTACAGTTAATGTAAATTCATTGAGTACTGTTTGGATCGGCGGGATAGAGAGTTGGATGGTTTTGCTTTGCTTGGAAGGAAGAGATCGACCCACTATGTCCTCTCGATCTTCTCTGCGACAGGTTTGGAAATCTATCGAATTTGTCAGCTGTAATTTCTGGGTTTTGTTTGTCTGAATCAATTGAATCGCGAAAAGACCTAGTTTGGTCACGAAGGTGGTGATGAACACTTCACTGGGTTGCTAAGTTTATCAATTCACAGATCAAGTAGATAGGTAGAGATAGAGAGAGATCAAGATGCAATCTAGAAGGCATGATGAATTCGTGGCTGTTTCTCCAAATCCTAGAGCAAATTCCAGGAAACATAGATATGAAATGGGTACTGACCAGTTTCATCTGTCTCGCCGCAATGTTCATTCTGGGGATCGGTCTCCGCAGGCAGGGAATAGGAGGAGTTTGAGTCCTCAGAGAGGAGTGGATGTGTTGCAGCGGGTTTTGGTTAGGGACAAGAGGAGTGATTCAACTGAGAGGAGGGCGGAGTATGGCTTGGGAGGAGGCGGAGGAGGCAGGACTGACAAGGCCCGTTCTCAGTCGCCTCCTTTCGATCAGGTGAAGAAAAGGCCCCACTTCGACGAGGAGATTGTGCATAGGAAGTATGATCATTCCGGGGACATTGATTATGATGCTAATGACAACACAAGGTTGAAGCAGGTGTACAAGTATGATCACGATGCAGCTAGAATAAGTAAAGAAAAGGATTTTAGCGATAACAGGATTGCTGGTATTGATGGGCATGGATTGGTAGCTCAGAAAAATATGCCCATTGAAGATGAGGCAGTACGAGAATTGCATCGGTTGCCTCCTGATTTGGGCCCCACCTCAAATTATGGAGAAACTGCTGGGCATTTCCAGTATTCGTCAAGGACTACTGAGATGGGTCGATTTGAGCATGAAAAACTTCGATATATGGATTCCATGCCTAGGGATAAGATACCAGCAATGGAACCATATAAAGCAGATAAACCCATGCTTCACTCCAGGAATGATTCATACAACAAGATGCCAGCATCTTACTCCAAGGATTTTGCGAGTGCCTCTCAGTTCAAGGATTTTGAAAACTCTTCGGGAATTTCTAGGGGTGAAGTTATGGATACTTATCGAGATGGTACTTTGTGGCATTCACAAGATTTTTCAAGTAGAAAAATTAGAGAATCAGTTGGTTATGATGCATATGGCCAAAGGTTGCATATAGATTCTGGTATAGATCCTGAAGTTAGGGAGCGGAACACAGTAACTTATCAGCGGAGTGAATTTAGTCCGACCAGAGTGGAGCGTGAAGATTACTTTTACCCCAAATCACGGGGAATAACAAATGATGATCATGAATATCGTCCTGGTACCATCCGCAGAACAATACCTTCACGTGCTCAACTAGACTATGATCACATACTTCTGGATTATGATCATAGAGATGTTTCAAGATCAACTATTATGAACTCTGTTCTTGAAAGGGGCGAAATTGCTGAGGATTCGTTTGGAAATATAAGAAAGACCAGTATATGGGACCATCCTTCACAGAAACCAACAGCACCAGACTACCTGGATATGACTAGAAAGTCAAATGGGTCAAACCAAAGAGACGAGTATATGGGTTCTGGAAGTACTCATGTGGAGTACAGTAGGAGAGTATCAAGAGATCATGAAATGTTACAAATGGATATACCACGCGATCAGCAGATTTCATACATGAGATCGAATCACGGTTTTGGAAGAGATGCTGATCCAGGGAATCAGAAAGACAGACATTTGGAAATTTCATCTATGTCTAGATATGAACCAGAAATGCATAGGCGTGCAGTAAGAACATATAGAATGGAGGAGGAGGAGCATGGGATATATGAACCAGCTGATAGGATGCTCAAAAGAAAGTATAGAATGGAAGATGACATAATAAGGCATGATTCTAGAAGTATTATGTCGAGCAAAAGGAATGCGCAGAGAGAATATGATGATTTACGTTATTGTGATGAAGACTGGGCTAGTGAAGATATGAGACGAATATATCCTTCTAGGCCCGTGGGTTTTGATTATGATGATTATGGAGAGGCTGAAAGGACATATCGTGAGCACCACCATCATCATATAGAATATGCATCTGACGATTTGCTGCCATCTAGATTCTCTTCGGAACATACAAGAAGGTATTCTGTCAGACCGTATAAACATGGTAATGCCAATAGATATGCAAAGGGTCATTCAAGACCTGTGTCTTATAACTGGTACAACTCAAACAATTTCAATAGAAAAGGTGTTTATCAGAAGCAACACAAATTTTTGAAGAGAAATGATGACTATCATGATGATGAACAAGGGAATGATGATGAACCATCAGAAGATTGGGAGAATGCTGCAATATCTGAACTATTCGAGGAATCGGAGGAGTTCACAAAATTGGTACATGAAGCCTTCTTAAAGTACTCTAAAAAGTTGAATATGAACCCGGGTGTTCGAAGAAGATACTTGGAGCAAGGAAAAGCTGGTAGTTTGTTCTGCATCGTGTGCGGCAGAAGGTATGCTTTCTTCTCTGTGATGTTCTTTCAAAACGTGGGGCAAATATATTTGTATTTGCATTCACCATTACATATTCTCTATCTTAAAGCTGCAGTTTATGTGATTATCCTCTAACATAGAAGATTTGTTGTTTAGAGTTGCATAGTCATACACACACAACTTGAATTGAGTGAGTATCCACAAAACTAAATGATCTTGTGTTTTGCTTTTCCTTCATTTTTTCCTGGCTGCATGTGGTGTTATGGGAAACCAATAGTTTGATAAACAATATCCATGATCTTGATCAAGTATCCATGAAGCAGGGCAACAACCTTTTGGTGAATTCTACATTGTGGGTTATATTTGACTTTGATACTGCAAAGCTAGTATAAGAGGCATGCTTGATGTTTTTGGTACCGTAAACTGTTCATACAACTGTAGTCTACTTGTTCAGTTGGAGACTGTTGATTGCAGTGATCTTATCGTTATGGGTCGTTAGAGTTGCTTATAGGTAAAAAATGGTGAATTTGTTTCCAAATAGTGCACTAATTATTGGAAAGAAACCAATCTGAATGGTAGATCAAGAGTTGTTGCGTTCAAATTAGGATGTATGTGGAGTTGCAAGAAACAAGTAAAAGCTGAGAAAGGATTTTGATTGTAGAGAGGTATACAATTTTTTGGTATTAAACCCGGCGGGCCGAGCTGCACAATAGGGTGTAGCTCTCTCCTTTCCCATAACCCCTTCAGAGGTATGTCAACCTTCGGATACTGTAAATAGATATACTTTTAGGGTTTCTCTCATGTTACACTTTTTGATGTGTTGGGGCCTGAGGGTGGTGTGTACAGAAAATTCAGCCCTCTTTAAAGAAGGAAATTAGGACAAGACATCCCAGGTTGTATATTATGGTCGAATTTGTATTTGCTGTTGAAGTCGCGTTGACAGAATGATTTAGACATTCAGATGGCTAGGAGAAAAGTAATGTACTTGTACAATTTCGGTTTGCCAATCAGAGGCCTAGGTAATGAACTTTTCTTCTGAGGTATGCTTAAAATGTGGTTAATTTTTATTTTTTTTGTTAAATCTTGATTGCCTCCCAACTCTCTATTTTCCAAGAAGCAAGTAATGATTACATCATATATATATATATTATATGTATTTATTTAGAGTTTTAGAAATCCATATAGTTTCTGATTTCAAGATAAAGCATTGAACTAGTATTTGTATTTTGAAATGTAGAGTACCACACCTGTTTTCTGCCTTTTGGTTGGTAGTACCGCGCCTGTTTTCTGTTGATTTCCTGCTCGTCTTTATTAGTTGGTAGTACCGCACCTGTTTTCTGCCTTTTGGCAGTTTTATGTATTATGCATTTTCAACCCGTGTTTTACGCGTTTGTGCTCTTACAGTTTCTCTAAGGAGTTCATGGATACTCAACGCCTGGGAACTCATGCCTTCATGTCTCACAAGGTTGGGTTGAGAGTACAACACTTGGGTCTTTTCAAAGCAATTTGTGTTCTGTTGGGGTGGAATAGTGTTGTAGCCCCTGAGACAATAACATGGGTTCCCGAAGTCTTGCCGGATGCAGAAGCTCTTGCCCAGAAGGAGGATCTAATTCTTTGGCCTCCTCTTGTTATTATTCATAAGTTTTCTCTATTAAGCAGGAATCCTGAAGAACAAGTCTCAAGTGCTGAAGGGCTTGAGGCTTTTCTGCGAGGTTGGTGTTTGATACTATCTATCTGAATTTAATCCGAGTTGGCAAAAGATATATCTCGAGAAGAATAACTCGGCCCACTCAAGTTATTTGTTCTCACATTCTGTACTTGCTCTCAATTTAACCGCAGGTAAAGGTTTTGTTGGGGGGAAAATCAAGGTGTGCCAAGGGAAGCCTGGAGATGAAAGTATCATGGTGGTGAAATTCTTGGGGACTTTCACCGGCCTGGAAAATGCAGAGAGGCTCCACAAATACTTTGCTGATAACAGTCATGGTAGAGTAGACTTTGAGCACATCTCCTCCCGAGCTGGCAAAACCGGCAACAGAGGATCAGGAGGAGCACAAGGAGACAAGGTGGAGGAGCTGGTTCTTTATGGGTACATGGGGATCGTAGAGGACTTGGACAAACTCGATTACAGTACTAAGAAGATAAGTTTGATTGAGAGCAAGAAGGGGATTCAGGACATTGCGAATGAACCCGTCAAGCAGGAGGAGAGGTAGGCAACAAGAGGGATCGTGCAATGCTGTATGTCCTTTCATTGACCAGGAATCTAGAAAAAGATAGTAGTTTATTTATGTCTTGTTAATTCTAATGTTATTACAAATAGAGGAAGAACCAGAACCTATCTCGAGTCCAACGGATGTTTAACATAATATGACTGAAATTGGGCTGTTGGTTGTACTGTGACAGATGCTGAATCTGATAAGTTGTTGTGAAAATGAAACATGTTGAGTTTATTTTCTCCAAGTGCATCCTTTCTTAGAACATTCAATTTTATTTTCCTCAGACATACATGAATTTTGATAAGTTGTAGGCAATTTTTCTTCATTGACAGGAGCTTGTTGAACATTGCTCATGGCAATTGGCTAAGACAGAGAAGTACCAAACAATAGGTCAACTCAATTCATTTGCTTTAAGATGATTGAAATAATTTCAATTTTTTTAAAAAATAAAGAGTTTGGTAAATATTTGCCAAAGACACGACAGTGGCTCCCATGTTACAACAATCAATGGAGCAATTGGTTTGTCCCAATCTGATTTTGAAAAGTAACAACATAGGAGGAGACAGTTGTGGGTGAGTTTTGCACCTAACGTGACCATTTTTGTGAAAGTAAAAACCCACCCCATGCCATGAAGAGCCATATGGTTGGTGCATCAAAAGTCCTATATTTTCATTAACTCTCCCATCTCTTTTTTACCCTCCAAGGAATACATGGTTAAAGTGATACAAAATGTACATCAGTCAGAATCTATACAAACTTAACATTTCTTCTCATTCCTCAAAACAGCCCTGCCTAGTAGCAACTCATACCAGGCGGCCGCCGGCCACATGAGTTGAATCAGATCATCATTTTATCAAGAATCTTCTTTATCACATTCATCAAGAAGCTCATCGCAACTGATACTAGTTGATCCGACCAATTCAGCTGCTGCAGCAACTTGAACAGCCATTGTAGCTTTGTAAACTGCCAAATCTGCACTCTCAGCCAGAGACTGCGCCCTTTGGCGACGAGCAACAGCTTCTTCATTGCAATTCTTGAGATAAGCTTTGGCCTTTTCAGCTTCTTGCAAGGCATTTTGTTCAGCTGCTATTGCTGCACATCCATACAAATTCATGTCAATGGCCAAACAGACCATAACAATATCAAAATCTGGTCAGACACTGCTCACTGAAAGACACATGCAAAGTGTTTCTATACCTCATTGGAGAAATAGATTTACCGTACATAAAAATATGCTTTGACATTTACCTAGCAGGTCACTTGGTTGCTTTCCTCTTCCAGATTGGGATAACTGTCGTTTAGATGATCTTCTCTTACGTAGGCCAGACTTTGAGACATGTGAAGCACTCTTTTGTTGAAGCTGTGCAGAAAGAAACACACAGACCAGATAACACACCACAAAATAGTACCACACGAAGAGAAACCTTTATAATAATAATAAAAAAAAAGAGGTGGGTCCTTAGACATCAAAAGATGGCACACATTATGACAGGTCACATGACAACTCTAATACCATACTGTGATTCACAAAACATTCTTGAAGGTACAGCACATGCCCACACCTTATGTAATAGTGACACACATCCTTTCAAGGCCTTCTTCGGAAATTACTACTGGTCACTGACCAGCCTTGGTTGGTCCAACTACAATTCCAGATGATACAGTGCCAGAAACTACGCTTCGCCTATTACTAGAACGATTGCAAACTGTTTCTCCATATCACCAACTGTACTTGTATATTTTCATTATATACAGCCGAGTAAATAATGTTCATTGTAAATACTATATGGATGAGAGCGCACAAATTTCCTCATAACATCGTATCGTATTAGAAGTATGATAAGCTCATTGATCAATGAACTAAGAATTAAAAAGCATTGTGGGAAAGAGCTTCATGCACCCAAAAAAAAAGAAGCCAAAAGATGGCACTTAGATTGAAAGGTATAAGAACAGACTTTTTACGACTCAAGGGTAAAAATGTGAGAGAATAACATCTTTTTAATGCTCAACAAGAAATCTGAAGCATAACGACTCTTATTACCTGGAAAACTCTAAGCAGTGCTGATCGTTTTAGCGCCCGTTTTTTCTTCCAATATTCACACACCTTTTCCACTACTTTTCTTTCACCCAGAACCAGACAATGATTAATAGCTGCGTTCTCGTCAAACTTACCATCTGGACTACGAAAGAGAGCCTTCTCAAATTCATCAACCATTGACTCAAACCTGTCCACTGTAATATACTCAGCCCTCCCATCCTCTCCGAAAAGTCCAATGTTAAACTTCTTTAACCATTCTTCATCATCAGAATCCATGTCATAATTTGCAATCCTCTTTGACAAAGCTCTCGCTACCTCATCACAATTCAATCTGATGTAAGAATCTGGTCTGAGAAAAGTATCAACATTGCTGTCCCCATAATCTGAAACCTCACGTACTACAGGCACAGGGATAGTCTTATCTGAAACCTCACGTACTCCAAGCACAGGGATAGTCTTATCTAAAACCTCAAATACTCCAGGCACAGGGATAGACTTATCAGCAGGAGGGAGCACATTGTGAACAAGACAGGGGGTCCTAGACTTCCTAGGGATCGAACTTCGCTTCTTCTGATAAATGCCCAAGTTAAAGCCATCACTATACTGTGCAGCGCAAACAGCTAACTCCGAATCTCGGACAGATGGATGTAAGACTGCTCTGTTCACAAGATGACCAGCTCCAAAAATGATTCTGCGGTCAGAGGGGAGGCGTGATGAGGGCTTCTCATCATCATACATTCTAAATGTTTGCATCAAGTATTTTACAAGGGGAATTGGCAGGCGCAGACTTTGAAGAAACATGCTTAAATGCATACACAAAAAACACCCAGGAATTGCAGAAAAATCCACAGTAAACATTGGTGTAAGCTGGCTGGCCTGATAGATCTTGCAAATCCCAGAGGTAGGGGTAGAAGGAAGATCCTGAAAAAGGACTCAGTTATTAATGGTGGTTTCATTGGTTAAACAATAAAAAAGAGTAGGGCATTCAGATCACAGTCAAATTCTTTCACCCTACTCTTAATTCCTTGTGGAAAAAAAAAACATGTAGTAAAAGAACATATGAATCCATTTCTGTGTACTAAAATTCTACAGGTATAGGCTTAAAAGAAGTAGACAATCTGAAAGCCATAATCAAATCCAGAATAGATTCATTTTCTAAGATGGTTTTGCTATACCCTCTTATGGATTTGAGACAAGAATTTAAGACTACGGCTGACCAAGCAAGAACTTTGCTAACCTGCATAAATCGGATGCCATGGGAAGAGTATACAGGACCAATGGGCTCAGTAGACAAGAATGCAGAAAGTTCTGATAACTTCACCCTAGCCTTCTTCATATATCTTAGAACCAGATTCAATATACAAGCAAAACAACCCATAGAAGAAGAGTCGTGCATAACAGCAAGTACCGGGCCAAGCGCAAAGCCATCCATAGCAACATCATGCCCAGTGAAATCCAGCCTATTATCTCCAGAATTATTCTTCCTCCTCTTTTGCCTACGAGCGAACTGCCGTGCGTACCTTTTGATTGTCTTCTTTCTGGTGTACACAAGCCCCCACCTTCTATCCACTGCACCCTGGCCATCAGGCACCTCTGGAGAATTCATAGTCTCCGGCACCTCACCTCCATGATCATCAATTCCCGTGAAAGCAACACCTTCCATGGAATTAATACTGGGGACCCAACCATCTTTCTTGCACGCATCACCACTGTCCCCATTGGCTAGGGTATCATACCACTCTTCCCCATAGCTTCCACTTCTGCTTTCTTTTCCCTCACCAGAATCCGGCCACAGCCGCTTGCCGGACCTGAGCGCCCTGGCCCCATCCGCACCCTTCACGACCCCAAACACCCTAGTCGTCCGTCTCATCTCAACAGACGGCATCTTTGTATGGTTCCGATCAGGCCCAGCCTGACCGTCGATCCCCTTCCCAGCCGACTCACTGATCTGCGAGTCAAAATCCGAGTTGACTCAACACCGACTCGGAACCGCCCGACTCAGACCATAGAGTGCACGGCCGTTTCAAAATCGAAACCAAACAGAAATAAAGGGGACAAGAACCAAGAACCAATCATTTCCACTCGATCTTGGACACTGAATGCGTGGGTTCAAGAAGAGGTCGCGACTGGGAAACTCAGACCCAGATAAAAGAACCAAAGCAGAAACAAAATGACGCCATCTTTCACACGTGTATGATCATAAACACAAATTAATCACAAAACAGAGAGCGAAAAGAACACCAGAATTCGAAAACAAGGTCGAGCCTACGAATCAAAAGAGGATTTTTCTTTAATTTTCTCTCTCTAGAAAGAAGAGAGAGAGAGATGATCGGCGACTTACGAAGGTTCACGTGATTACGTTTGCAGAGGAAGGAGAAGGAAGAGAGACAGTGAGTGCGCGTGTATATCCGATTCTAGGGTTTAAGATAAAACCACTGGTAATCGTTTCATCGACTGATCACAACCGTTGGATAGGGAGGTTGGACGGTTCAGATTGGCTCGGATTCGAAAATGGCTCCAAAGACACAGGCGTTTCTTTGTACTTCCGTTTTCGCAGGTTGAGAGGGGAAGGCGAGAAGGCGCGAGGGGTGTTTTAGGCTTTGGGAAGTATGAAAAGTCCATAACGGGCCTCAATGTGAGGGGACTTTGGAGGACAAAATGGTAATATGGTCCAGACAAAGGGCGGAGACTATTGCTCCTGTAAATTCGGCCATTTGAAGGACTGTAAAATTGTAAATCTTGAAATGGTAAAACTATAACTTTTTTGTGTAACCATTTTTTTTTTTTTTTTTTTTTTTTTTTTAAAACAAGAGCGGACCAATTATGAACCAAAAATTTAAGAAGTAAATAAAATAAATTAAAATAAAAGGCTTATAAAAATGAATTATTTATCCAAAACTGACTTTATTATAAACTCTAAATTCGATCACATATGTGACATTAATATTACGATGTGAAAAGTATTTTGACAGAACCATGTGAGAATAAGTGATCTTATATTTAATATTGATGCCAAGTTTTTTTTTTTTTTTTTTGGTTATTGGTATACCTATTAATTTCATCATAACTACAGCAGTATTTTTCAGGGAAAGTAATTTAATGCTAAATTTATTGCCGTTCATGATAATTTAGTGTGCAATACACCAATCTCATAAATTTCACATCTCTCCAATTCACTTCTGACCTAAAAATATAAATGAATCATCAATAATAGGTGCACACTACATGAATTTCTCACTACTCCTGAGTTCGGGAAATTTTATTTATACATACGTCTCGTTGTTTGCACATAGCAGTGCACTCGAACTCGTGATCTCAAGTTTAAAAACAATAACATCAACACAGAGAGATAAGTTTTGACCAAGTAAAACTCAAATTTGGCCTGACATTTAAACGTTCAAGAACCAAACCAATCTGAGACTAGATCCCAATGAAACCAGCGATATGGTTCGGTCTGGTTTTCAAACAAACTTATTTCCTAGGTTAATCGAAACAAGCAGGGGTATGCATCCGTCCAGGACTAGAATGGACCGACTACTTTTCGATCCTGAACCCAAATTGAGCTCAAATTTAGACCAGACCAAATACCAAATTGACCATTCAGATAGAATTCAGACTGGTTGGGTCCAAAAGTCTAGTGCAGACCCAATCATGATCAACCCCTATAAACAACTGCAGGGTACACAATGGTCAAAGAAGAAAGCGCTATATGAGCAAAATGAAAATAGGATCCGGTGCTCTCAGTTTAATGGAGAAGGCCTAACGATATTGTTGAGTGGGTCACTTTCATCACTCACAAGGAGCTTGGGAATGGTAAATTCCGAACTCTAACGAAGAGGATCATGAGGACAGCCCTGTCGGGCGCATCATCCATGGCCCATGGAAATCATATTTGGAAAGCATCCACACCACCAAACAAGCAACACAGACTGCTGGTAAACTGGAAATGACCCATTAGCATTTCTGAAAACTCGGGCCTCCCATGACTATTTTGCCACTTGACTAGGACCAACTAAACCAATATTGTAATCGAACTTCAATATCTGTATATATTTAATATATAATCCTACCATGGTCGCACTCATTAATCAAAGATGACTTGTTACTTGTTAAGATGTCAGCCTCACCTGCTACATATGCCACTTAACTAGCCTCCCCAAACAAAATGTATTGATTCAGTTGACGGGCAAGGTTGACTTGGCCCAAAAAGAAGCATATAACCAGAGCAATCGGGCAATATGAATTACATTCAAACAAAAATTAATCATATCTAAAACCTTATAAATTCACGGATCAAACAACAACAAAGAAAGATGAAACAACAATTGTATCCCTCTCCCAGTAATGTTGTAAAGTACTAAAGTCAGCTACTATTATACTGTGATTTAACAGTGTGGATGATGACAAATAATAGAGAGTAGTCGTGCTTTTTTCACAACCAAATAATTTATAGCAATCACCATCAATAATAAACTGTTGATGGAAAAATGACAGAAACTTCAGAAGATCGAAAGGGCTAGGAAGATAACTAAACAACTCTAAACATATACAGGCTGAAATGCTGTCATGTGACTCGCAATATATCTGAAAGGTGATAATGGATAACAATTTGATAGTTTTCTGGTCATTTCATGGAAAAGATAGATGCACTGCTTTTGTTAGGGTGATGGCAACATGTACTTTGTCATTTTCTGGTCAAAAAGCCATCTAAAGTTCTAGATTCTGGTCAAAAAGCCACCTAATTTTTTACTATTTCATAAACTTATAACACTAGACTAACATGTGTAAGGAAAACAAAGCTAGTGGTTGTAGCTAGCATCTTTTTTTATTCTTCATTCTGGAATAATAAAAATCTACTGAATTACCCAGAAGCAAATTCTCACTCTCCTGTGATATACATTTTAGTTCTTACTTCTTACTGATAAAGGTAGCTCTATTAATAAATTAAAAACAACCTTAGTTGAACGATAATTTATAAGAAAATAAATTAATGACTTCATGATTATCTATTGAGTAGTCCATGGAAAGCACTCCAAGATAAACTACTATGGGTTGATGTTAAACTTTACTCCAACCCAAAAGGTTAAACTATTAGGTGGAGGACCCAACTTGTATATCAGGTGGTCTCATACTTCACATTCTTTACAATCCACTCACGTGGCAAGATGGACAACACAACAGACCTGCACGTGGACCAAGAAGAGAAACAACACAACACAGATGGGTTATTAGGCTAAAACCAACCTAGCTCTGATATCATGTTAAACTCCAAGCCAAAAGCTTAAACTATTAGGTGGAGGACCCAACTTGTATATCAAGTGGTCTCAAACTTCATATTCTTTACCAGTAGTAACCTAAACCCCCTAACCTTTGCATCAAGTACATGATAGCATAAACATTGAAGGGACATTGGATAATCTTTGGGAAATAATCCTAATATATTAATATGAAAAAGCAAAGCCAAAAACATAAAAGCAATTGTTTTGAAGATAAATATATGAAGAATGACCTGGTGCTATAATTGCTACAAAGAAGCAAAAACATAAAAGCAGTTGTTTTGATAGTGTAATTAATAACATGAGAAATTATACCTACCAACAATGTAGAGATTAGTTGTTCTCCAACAAAATGCCATGTGATAATCTTGTCAGCAAACAAGCAGATAAGTAGTTCCATCCAAAACTGGTCTTCTTAGCGCTTGAAATAAGCAGAAAAGTTTTTTTTTTTTTTTTTCTTTTCCTTCCTGCTTTTCTGCTTCATCTTCCTGACTCCAGCCTGCAATTAAAAAATTATTGGAATAGTCCTTCAACAAATCGATATTGAAAGTTAGGTTTAGGGGAGTTTGGCAATTAAAACATGTTATGAATGTACTTAAATAAGAGGTTTGTACACACTATTCAATAGCCAACTGGTCTTCTTAGTGCTAGAAATAAGCAGAAAAGTTGCTTTCTATTGCTTCTTTCTTCATTTTCCCTCTTTTCTGATTCATCTTTCTAACTCCGGTCTGCAATGAAAAATTATACGATTAGCGCTACACAAATTGATTAGGCAACTATGCAAGTTAGCTTTAGGGAAGCTTGGCTAATAAACATGGTTTGGACATCAATAGTCAATAAACTACATGACATCCACATTAAGAAACCTTTAAAGTCATCATAACAATCTTATAATTCTTTCCTCTGCGTAATTAATGACAACTGCAGCACCTTGGGCAGAAATAATCATCAAAAGTGATAAGTTTTAGCTAGAAAATGAAATAAAAGGGATCACCTCATAATGTCTCAGGCTGCATAAGCATGCTAACAAATACAACAGTTTGTTTGCAAAATTGCAGCCAACCAAAAATTAAACAGAGTATACAATAAGAATAAGCTACAAAATAATGATAGAAGGTGCTCAACACTTTTTAGTACTGGTGAAATTTTAGATTATGCAATTACATAAACCAAATGTTCAATAATATAAGATAGTTTTTCAAACTCATCCAATTATTTTTCATCTGATCTTATGTGGTGACAAATAAGCAAAGTCTTGGACTAAGAGTGCAAACAAATTATGTACTGCTATCTGGATACCACTTCCTTTATTTGTAGTAACAAATTCTAGAGTCTAATGTTCACAGGACTTCTGCCAGATCAAGAGTCATACATCCAAGGAGAACCACCAAGAGGTTCAACTCTTTTAAGTTACCATGTTTGTAGTTGGAACTTCAGCATAATATTAAATGAACTCCATCATTCACTAAAACAATGGAACGTTTGCAAACTGAATTAGTTAAAGATTTCACATATAAAGTTAAAATCCAAAGGATAGTATGGACTTTAGGAAGGCATGTCATTTGGGGAAAAAAATAAACTGGAATGCTATCTTTCACGTTCTAGAAAAGTGTCAGTTTGAGAGACAACTCCTACAGTGATTATCAAACTAAAGTGAGGAAACCTTATATATTTACATGCATATACTATAATGGCCGCAGAGCAAAGTGAGGAGTTTATTGGTCAACAATTGAGGTCTCTTTACGGGTATGAAGGGTTCCACTTTGATCGCAATTATGAACTCAAAGCAGCTGTATATCAAGTGTTTGAAAGTTGAACTTGTACTTAAGTTGGATATGTATCAGCCTCTTCTCGTGATTGAAATGTGCCATTACATTACTTTTTAACCTTATTGCTTGTGGACATGCATTGCATCAGTCAACTGGCGCAGAGCTCCTACATACAATAAGGCTCAACTTTTCCAATGGATCCAATATTAAATCACACCACATACCTGAATAAGAACCCCTAACAAAGCAATAAACACAATCCCAAACATAAAAAACAAACCCTATTTAGCTCCTTGAACACAACTAAATAACAATAACTATAAAATCGCAATAAGAATTACTAGTTGGTTAGCTAATTAACAATCTCAGACTCACAAAAAATAAAAACAGCATTCATCACTTGCTCATTCGAAAACCTACCAACAACCCTGTAACACCCAACACCACGTCCAAAAACCCTAAATAATATCAAAACACGATCAAATCACACCCTAACTTCAACAGAAACAGCAGAGAAACAATGAAATGCATTGAATCAAACACTTCAGCGATAAAAAAAAAAAAACACAGCTGCAGCAACAACAGGTCAATAGATATCGCAATGGTGAATTGAAAAAGAAAAAAAGGAAATCAAACACTCGAGATTGCTCAACAATTGCTAGAAACGAAAAACACAGCTAGGTCTGCGAAAAAGAACGGCCTCGCTTTATAGAACAATGACAAATTTGCAAGTGAAATTGAGGAGAGAATGTGCCTGCGGAGGATCGGAGGTGTAGGAAACGACGGTGGTGGTGGTGGTGGTGGTCACCAAACGACGCCGTCTCGGAGCTCTCGTCCGCTTCGTCGTCGTCGTCGTCATTGGTGTCGGAACTGCGGAGGAGGCTCTGTTTCGCGATCTATATAAGGAAGGCTCTTCTGGGCATGGGAATTGGGACAATTGTCACGGACCGAGAGGAACAGTCCCGCGAGGCGACCCTAATCCCCTGTTTCCGGAGAGAAGGTACCAGTCTTATCCATGGGCGTCAAGTATAATAAGTACATATCCTGGTAAAAGAGGTTATACCTGTATAAGTATTCCACTTATCAGCATCCGTCTCGCAAGTATTGGAGTATGCCATATGGCTAAAACCACCATTTTGGCGCCTGGGGGAGACCCATTCTTTCGAGACGTGACATTCTCCCCCACTCAATTCGCGAACGCCCTCGTCACGGACAAAATCGTGCTGAAGTCGCTTCCTTGCGCCCTGCGCAGTATGCTGCCAAATCACGCGGATCTTCTTGTCGCGGCAGTGAGGGTTAGGGTACCCCCG
>JAYMTA010002829.1:0-15594 GCA_036897625.1 Pelargonium cotyledonis | reverse complement strand
CGTGTGCGTGAGCGTGTGTGTGTGCGTGTGTGTGTGTGCGCGTGTGCGTGTGTGTGCGCGCGTGTGTGTGTGACATTAGACCTATTTTCCTGCATTTATTTGTCAAACTTCTATAGTGAAAATTATCTTTAGAAACTATAATATCAATATAAAAATGTGACATATTTTACACTCACTAGATTTAGATAAGTAATAGTTCAAACTTTACATCTTGTTAATTGAGAAGAGAATAAGAAATCTAATTCAAACATTTCATGGCTTAGGCTAAGGCAAACCAATGAGGTGATGACACGTCATTAAAT
This sequence comes from Pelargonium cotyledonis, assembly GCA_036897625.1. Classification (NCBI taxonomy): domain Eukaryota; kingdom Viridiplantae; phylum Streptophyta; class Magnoliopsida; order Geraniales; family Geraniaceae; genus Pelargonium; species Pelargonium cotyledonis. The sequence goes on along the minus strand of JAYMTA010002829.1, from coordinate 15,292 downwards.
TTCACTCATATCCCCCAAGTGAATTGGTGGGAGCGGAATCCATGTTTTTAATGAGATGTTATCTCATCATTCATGGCTTAGCCTAAACCAAATAATTCTTGGCTTAGGATCCTCAATCCCAATCGATAATATATTATATATGTAACCGGATGGGTGGTCCGAGATGACCAGGGGCGGTGGATAGTGTTGAAGTGGAAAGTAGTCCCGCATTAGAAAAGAGAAGTGGCTACATATAATGGTGAAAATGAAACTCTACTAATAAGATTTACCTTTTAGTAGTGGAAGCCCAAATCATTGTGTGTAGCTCATTATTGAAATTAAATATAGTGTCAGAGCTGGTTCCATTTGGGCCTAGTGACCCATCTTTGTTGTCTCCCTTCTTGGTTCATGTGCATGGTATGTTGTGTTATCTGGCCTGCACGTGAGGGGGAATGTTAATGCCTTACATTGAAAGAATGTGAAATCTGTCACCACTTGATATACACGTTGGGCCCTCCACCTATTAGCTTAAGATTTTGGGTTGAACCAAGTTTAATATGTTATTAGATTTGACTTTGATTCAGGCTTTTGCTCGATAGTAGCCCATTTATGTTGCCTCCCTTATGGTCTCTGGTCTGCTTGCAGATGGGCATGCCTGCAGTGTCTCGCGTGTGAAAGAGAAATATACACGTGAAGGGGAGTGGCAAGCTATAAAACCCTAGATTATGAATGTGTCGACCTTATTGATAAAAAAATGTGAGACTCGCAAGTGACGGGAAGTGTTGAAGTGGGTTGAAGGGGTGATAAAGTGTCCCACATTGAAAAAAGAGAAAGAGAATGTGCTACATAAAATAGTGGAAGCCAAACACTACTAATAAAATTGAATTTTTAGTAGTGGAATCTCAAGTCATTATATATAAATGTAGCCCACTTATAAATTTCACATATGTGTAGGGGATCATTTCCTGCCCAACCTTATCAGGCTATATATAATTATTTTGGGCTAAAATTAATAGTATAATCAAAAGTGAATTTGTGATTACACTCATTTTGACTATTATTTTCTTCTTCTTAATATTCAAACACAACCAAGATACCAAGTAAAATGGTCAAAATTTTCATTTTATCTTTGACATGGTTATTGAGTTTTGACTCCAATAGTTACCTTTTTTTTTATAGCAAGATACTTATATTAATTAGTCAAAAAGGACCAAGCCTTACAAACACCATCTTTTCCTACCTGCGCTAGTTTATGGGCCCCTACCACAAGTTGACGGGTTGCCCAATTGCAAAAAATAGCTGAAAAATTTCCATATAGCGTCTTTGCTTCCTCGCCACTGGTCCAAGCTTCCACTTCACTAAAACGCCGCCGAGCAATATCACTGCATATGTTAATAGAGTCACATAGGATATTAACTTGGGGGAGGTTACATTCTTTAGCAAAATATAGAGCAGAAACAGTAGCATCTAATTCAGCTTGGTAGACTAATAAAGCTAAAGAGGGCCTGCATAGTCTAGCTAAGGTGGTACCATCTGTTTTCACCAATTCGGCTAATACCACTCTTATTATTATGAAAGCTCCATCACATATGAACACCACATCATTTGATTCCAAGCTGAGGTCCTGGAGTGAGTCAAGTCTCTGATTCCCCTGATTTCTTGACATACTTCTAATGTTGTCAAGGATTCTCTTCTTTATTGCCTGCTGGACAGCTGGGAAGGACACTCTGTCCATCTCTACTATTACCTTCAAGTGCTGAGATGGTCCTTCAAAAACAAACTTGTTTCTATCCTTCCAGATCTCATAAGCAAGGTTGATGGCTTTCGCTAGGGGAATCCAAGATTGAGACTGATTAAGGAGTTGCTTTGGGAAGAGCTGATCCAGCAGATTCCTAAACGACCACGATTGCATTTGCCTGGACAAAGGGAAGAGGCAAACCATACCTTATCTCTATCCTTGCACTTGAAAAGGATATGGCCGACTGTTTCCTCCTCTTGAAGGCATTTTGTGCAGATGGCAGATTCTCCTATATTCCTCTTGAAAGAGTTCAAAGAGGTAGGAAGAGCTTCCTAGAGGCCTCTCCAAACAAAGACTTTGAGTTTTTCTAGAATAAGTGCACACCAAAACTTTTTCCATTTGAAACCTGAGCTAGAGGGAGGAATGTCAGTACTTTGATTAATGTCCCTAGTTATATGAGCATATCCACTTTTGACACCAAACTCCCCACTTGGCTCTCCCATCCAAAGAATGTCATCCTTGCTATTTCCCCATTGGGGATTCTTAATGTTGGTTATTGCTTTCAGAGGGGAAATTTTGGGCAAGCTTATTAGTGTCCCAACTTCTCTGATTTGGGGACATGAGCTCTTTTACAGTGGCTTCACTTTGCAGCTAACATCCAGAACTTCTTTCCAGGGTGATACTGTCTAGCCATTTGTCCTTAAAGATCTTGATGCTTTCCCGATTTCCTACTTTCCATTTGCATTTCTGTAGAAGAAAGTTCTTACCATAACATAAGCTCTTCCATATCCATGATGAGTCTGATCGTCCTTTGTCCTTCCAAATGTTCCCATTTCTACAATATTTAGAGGCTAAGGTTTTAAAAACCAGGCTTTGGGGGTCCTTGGAAATTCTCCAAAATTGACTCGCTAACATGCTCAAGTTAAAGCTCTCCATATCCATCAAACCCATACCTCCCATCCCTTTACGAAGGTTTAATATCTTCCTTGACACCTAGTGAATACGTTTTTTTGATGGATCTTTGCCCCACCAGAACCTTGTTGTAATACCTGACCACCAGGAAGTGAGGTATTTGGGTAATTTGTAGAGATTTATCAAGTATAGAGGTAGTGCACTAAGAGTAGATTTGATGAACACTAATCTGCCAGCTTGGTTTAGGAGGTTAGATTTCCATGAGGGTAGGGACCCTTCTATTTTCTCCTTCAGATACAGGACTAGTTATCTTCTAGAAACTGATCTTAGGAAGGAGACTCCTAGGTATTTTCCTGGTCGGGATGCTTGGGGCATGGGTAGGATGCCTATGAAGATCTTGGCAAACCTTCTTGGGGTGTTAGGGCTAAAGTACCATTCATATTTTTTTAGATTTATACATTGCGTCGGGGCAATCTCATATTCTTTGATTCTATCTCTAAGCATTCCACCGAGGATAGGGAGGGTTTAAAGAAGATTAAGAGATCATCAGCGAAGAGAAGATGGTTAATTACCGGGCCTCTTCTAGATGCTTGGATTCCATGAATCCTTTTGGATTGAAGGTCCACTTCCAGACTTCTTGATAAGGTTTCAGTACATAGAAGGAAAAGATATGGTGAGAGAGGGTCTCTTTGCCTTAATCCTTTATTGGGCCGGAACCATTCTGATCTTTCTCCATTTATGCTAATGCTATAGAAAGCAGTGAAAATTCATTGCTCAATTAGATCTATCCATTTCTGAGGGAAAACCTTGGGACATAAGGATTTTGATGAGGAAGTCCCATTGAACTCTGTTGTAGGCTTTGCTAACATCCATTTTCAGAGCCGCCTTGAAAGCCTTTCCTTTGGACGTTCTTTTAATGTTATGTAAGAGCTCGTTGGCTATGATGATATTATCTTGGATACGCCTCCCTAGAACAAATCCATTCTGGAATGGAGAGATTAGGCCTCAAATTACACCTATCAGCATTCCTACCATAGTTTTGGAGATGATTTTGTATAAGACATTGCAGAGGCTAAAGGGTCTGAAGTCCTTGGGGGTAGCTGGGTTCTTTACTTTTGGGATCAACACTATAAGGGTTTTGTTGATAGAGTTTAGGGGGCATTGTTGTTGAGGATATTAATAGCAGCTTTAGTGATTTCTGGAACCGTAATATTCTAATATTTCTGGTATAAAGCTGCTGGAAAACTATCAGGACCTAGGGCTTTGTTGTTTCCTAACTAAAATACTGATCTTTTGATTTCTTCAGGAGTAAAGGGTTTTAGCAGTTCTGAAACTTGCTCCTTAGTCAACTTTCTTGAAATAAGGTTTGTTAGACTCTCAGAAATGAAGCTTCTCCTAGCTGGATTTTCCGGGGAGTGTGAACAGGTTTTTGAAGTGGGACACAAATGTCTTTATGATACACATGTGATCTGTACACCAGACTTCTTCTTTATTCAGGATCGCATTAATCTTGTTTCTGGCACATCTCTTTGCTGCTACTCCATGGAAGAATTTAGTATTTCTATCCCCTTGGCTAAGGAAATTGATCTTGGTTCTCTTCTTCCACATTTCTTCTTCCATGTCTATTATCCTTTCCATATCGGTATAGAGAGTTAGAATCTTATCTACTGAATCTTCCGCATAACCTTCTATCTCCAACTTCTTTTGAATCTTCTCAATTTCTCCTGTTAAAAATTTATTCTTGGCCATTATATTCCCAAAGGTTTGGGTCTTCCAAAAGGAGAGTCTCCGAGCTGTAGAATTGAGTTTTTGAATGATGGATTGGAGGGAGGAATGGGGGAAGAAAGAAGGTGGATTGTCTATCCAAACTTCGTTAATTACTTCTGCACTGGAAAGGTGGAGAGACCACATGGTTTCATACTTAAAAAAAAAAAATTGGTTTAGGCCCTGGATTGAGGTTTAGGATGAGGGGTGCATGGTCTGATATGGCTATTGGTCCAGAAAAGAGTTTAACTTGAGGGAAGAGGGAAAACCAGCTCAAGTTCCCAAAGCTTCTATCCATGACTTCAAAGACCTCATCTCCTTTGGACCTTTTATTGAACCACGGAAATTTAGGGCCTTTTCTTTTTATTTCCATTAGATTAAGGTTTCAGATGAAGGTTTTTAGATACTCGGCTCCTGGCATGATCAAGGCTCTTTTCCCAATTTTATCACCTCTTCTTAAGACTTGATTGAAGTCCCTAATTAGGCAGATAGGATCTTGAATGGGCAGAAGACAACACTCAATTTCATTCCAAGTTCCATCTCTCAAGGATAATACTGGATAGCCATAAACTCCTCCTAAATACCAATCAAAGCCTTTTACATCCGAGATTTTGATTAGTTTAAGATTAGAGGAGGCTGAAATGAGAGATACTGATATTGAGGATCTCACTCCCATCCATAATCTACCACATGATCCCTGGCTATCCATTCCCCACTCTAGATAAAAACCCATAGATGAAAGCTTAATAGAAACTTCAAAAGACTTTAACTTGGTTTCACTTAGGAAAATAAGATCAGGGTTATTTTGTCTAATTAGGTCTTTTAAGTGTCGAATATGCAAGGGTAGACTCAGACCCCTACAGTTCCAACTGAGGACGATCATGATTGCTTGGTGGGCTATTGAGGGACAGCCACACCGGGAACCCTTGGGTCGTTAATGTATAGATTATGAAGTTCTTCTATGAAGTTTAGGGAATTATTGAACAATTTATACTTAATGGCCTTAACTCCAGCTTTATCACCATACTTAAGGAAATTGTACTCTTTATTTAAATTAAAAGTATAGAAAAGTACCTCTGACCCATCATCCCAGCCACTGTTCATCTCCTTTCTCCTCTTGCCTCTATCAAATCCTTCTGGCTCTGAGGCTACCCTTTTCCTTAGTCAACAGAGGAGTTGGTCTGTTGGGAATTCCCAGATGGTCCAGGTAGGTAAGGAGGGTGTGGATTCAGCTCTGTAAGAACCCTTCTTGAGCACTTCCCACCGGATCTCCCTTTGGAGGTACTGATCAAACTCTTCCATCTGATCTTCAATGGATCCCTCTATACAGTTGCGCTCATGGATGAACAAGCCACCTCCACCCGTGCTGACCCATTTTGGCTGTTCATGCTCTGACTCTGCTGGGTTGTCCTCCAGGTTGATTAGGTCATCTTTTTTCTGGTTAGGGCTTTGTCCGACGAGGTTGATCGAGTGGAGTCCCGTGAATAGGGATTTGGAGGAGCCCTCATGGATGGATGAGAATTGGAGGTAGGGACAGTCCTGGGGGGGATAGAGCTCCTCTGAGTCATTAGAAGAGGAGTCTGAAGATACCAGAATGATGGGGTTCTTTTCTAACATTTTTGGGGGTTGGGAGTCAATCTAGAGGGTGATTCTAGGCAGGATTTGGGGGAGACGTTTTGGAAGGTTGACTTCATCCAGGTATAGTAGGCCATTTTGGTCTTCTGTAATTAATGGGGAACAAGTAGACTGCTCTTGCTCTTGCTTTTATATTCACAACAAAAATAATAACTTCCAACAATGGAAAACAAAATTTCAATAATAAAAAGACAATCCAAATCTAAAACTAGCAAATTTACTAAAATACGATTCAAAACCAAAAAAAAAACAGAAAAAAGTCCCTCTACCCGTAGTAAACATATATCACAGCTAGCATATCGTGGATGTGGAGACGATAACGCGGCGTCGGAAAGTGGATTGAATAAGGGGAGCCAATAGTAATGATGAATCCAATAGATGAACAAGTCTAGTGAAGTCGATTATGTGTTTATTCAATATGTAATGCAAAAAAAAAAAAAAAAAAAAGACTGAACCATCGTCGATTAAAAAAGACTGGCGGTGGCTCAATAAAAAAAGTTTAGATGAAGAATTATAGAAGAAGTCTAGAGTTTAGAGATGAGAGAATTATGAGAGATTTAATTGACTCCAATAGCTACTTAATTTATTATATGTTACTATATTTTATGAAAAGATCGAAGATTGATGGCTCTGTACATATTAGTTTGGTCATAAATATCCTTAATGAGGCACCTTTAATTAAGATATTTGTTACATATTTATTACACTATCATCACGTTCGAACAAAAAGCAGTGAAGAATATCTTTCAATTACTATTAGTTGAGTGGTTTTTGGAAAGACTAGGCGATAGATCAAGCATCATATCTATTCATAAATCAATAGGATTTCATTATTATTGAAGATATTAACATATATGTACATATTTTAGGATAGTACATATATAATTAATAATTTTTGTTGATAAATATCTGTTTAATTGCTTGTTTAGTGTCATATCTGTTTTGTTATAGAGCCATAGAGGTGTCACATGTAAAAGTCAAAAGAAATTTGGCAAGAGTTTGTTTGAAGATCGTTAATGAAGTTTTTTTAATTTAGTTTTAAGATCACGTGGTTTAAAATCTTTTGAACTAGTTCAAATTTAAAGTTGACATTCTACTAAGATTTTTATTTCTTTTTAATTCATTGGCATACAATTTTTATCGAGGCTAACAATTATTTTCAATCTTATCTTCCTCACCTTTTTTTTTTTATAGGCAAACGGTAAATTTTTATTAATAAAACCCAAAGGTTGCAAAATAAAAGTACAAGATGAAAAAAGAGAGCGAACCAACCCTAACTTAAAACCGAGATAGGATTGGCTACCCCACCAGCAAAATCAACATCAAAACTAGAACCAGATGTAGAAGAAACTAAGGAGCAGGAGATAACTTGAACACGAAGAACTACATCACCAAAAGAAGGATAAGAGCTCCCGAACACAAAGTTATTTTGACCTAACCATATAAACCAAAAAGTGAGAGAGCAAATTGCCTCCCAAAGCTTTCTACACAGTGGAGTTGGAGCCATTAATAGAGAAGGCCAAGAACATAGAAGCATATATGGTGAAGAAGGCATAACAGCACACATACCCCACCAATTAAAAATTCCAACCCAAACCTTTTGGGACCATGAAGAAGGAGGTGGGCACAAGTCTCGGTTTTCATATCACATAAACCGCACAAAATACTTCTTGTTGCCGGCACAAGTCTCCCTCACTTGTTGTACCATGTTAATGACTTATATGTTACCAATGTGTTCTACGTAAGTCATAAGCTTGTTCAACCAAATTCAAATTCTCATGCAATGATAGTCATCTCCCATGCCACACTTGAAGGAAAAAGAACTCGATGCGAGTGTTACCTCCATGTACATTCTTTGCGAGTTTAGGGACGTGGCGAGCTCCTCCATCATCGTTGAAGGTCTGGTGCAATTTCAACGAGCTTTTCGCTACTCCTTTGCTCCATAGAGCATTCTTCTTCTTTTTGGTTATAAGATATTAAGTTCTATATACCAAGGTGCGGGGCTGATGTGACATGATATTCTGTCTCGGTAAAGTGACATACTATAAGTTAACACGTATAAATTATTAACTTGCTTCATCAATTAAGTGTGATTAGATTACAAAAGTGGACAACCAAAAGTTGTAACAAATGACAAAATATAAAAATTTAAAGCAGATATAGAGATCTTAAATCATTTCACTCATATTTTAATTTGTGAAAAAGATACTTACTCGATACAACTACAACTCCAACTTTTGTAGAAATTGTTATATAACCAATGAAACTAGAGTTTGATTAATTGATTTAACCAAAGATAAAAATCAATCAAGTGATAAAAGATGAACCAAGTTATAGATAAGTTGTATTTGTTAAAAAATGTGTAAGATAGATAAAGGGACCACCACTATCTTTGTCCCTAAAAAGCCCAACAAGAGGAGAGGAATGAGAAGTAAAAAAACAAGGGCAAAGGTTGACCAATTGGGTCCAACTAAAATGGATAGTCCTACAAACACATATCCAATTATAAAAATAAAAAACACAACAAAATCAATTTTTTTCAAAAACAAAAACAAATAAATATCTATAAATGTTATTATTATGGGTCTCCTTTTTAGGGTCACATTCAATAAAAAGGAGGCTTAAACTTGGGAAATGGAAAGCATGACGTGTCCTAATTCTGGAAGGTATCTTCGTTTTTAATGGGTTGGTTTGCTTTTTTGTTTGATCGTCCAATTCATTGCACTGGGCTAATTATTATTTGTAAATTAATGGGCATCCATTTCTTTAAAGTAACCATTTTTATTTTAATGCATAAAAATATTCATGTTTCTCACAAGAATTTGCTTCGTAGAAAAGCATTTTGGGACACAAAAATAACTATTACAACGTCACTTTGTTCTGCATGTTTTTCTTTTCTTTTGACCGTAAATAATTGTTGTCCAACTCAAAATTGATTATGTGTCAATTTGAGGTTGACGTTGTAGGCTAGTAAAAAATGACGAACCGCCTTGAACAATAATTAAATTTAACAGGTTCACTTGGTTTATTATATAGTCATAGACTCATAACTCATTAGTTTTTTATCATTTAGCATAAAATAAAATAAAAAAGATGAACTACAGTTTAATGTAACTTTTCAACCCACATAACGTACATTAAATGACACAATAAGAACCTGTTTAATTAAACAATTATGTGGGTTATATGGGTTTAACATGAATCCGATACGATTATTAAACGGGTTGAAAAATTAGACACGAACACATTTAAATTAAACTCAAACCTGCTTAAATTCGTGTTGTGTTCGTATCGTGTAACGGGTTATAACCCAAATTGTCAGCCTTAGTTACAACATAATATGACGATCTCTTAGTTTAATTTCAATAAAAGAGAAGTACCGGCCTATGTACAAAAAAAAAGAAAAAAAAAGGGATGTCGATATATAAAGAAAATTAAATATTTAAGATGATTTTTTTTTAGTCCAACTGAAACTTTGTAAGGCTTTAATATGTTTTTTTTTTGTCTAATATTAACTCAAATTTGTAGTTGTGTTCTCAATGTTTTTTTTTGTTTTTGTTTTTTTTACAACAAATAATATATGTTGTTAGTTCATTGTTATCTAATTTGGTCCCTGAATTTTGATGTTTTGACCCAGTTTAGTCATTAAATTTTTTTTTAACCAAGAATGGTCCATGTACTTTCATGTTTTGACCCAATTTGGTTCTTGAACGTTCAAAAGACCCAAAGTAGTCGCTGTACTTTCAAATAATGACCCAATTTGGTCCTTAAACTTTTGATATAAGCTTTAAGGGCAATGACCAGATTGGGTCAATGTGTGAAAGTTGAGGGACCATTTCGGATCAATTGAAAGTTCAAGGACCAAATTGGGTCATTATTTGAAAGTTCACGATCATTTTGGGTCATTTGAAAGTTTAAGGGCCAAATTGAGTTTTTTACCAAAAGAAAAAGAACGTTACATAATAATATTTGGTTTACCCTAATTTAACCTAAAAAAAAACTATATTGTTTTGGATACATTTATATTTGTAAGTACTTTTAATCAAAATTTAGATATCTCACGTGACGCCACATCACTTCTTTGTTGCCACTTCATCAAAAAAATAGATGGAATATGTAACGGTGTTTAAGTAAATACTACTTAGACTATATAAATTTTCAATTGAGTACTGTATTTACTAAAATTTTAAATTAATCACTATTTAGATCAATTTGACCAAATTTTGATAACGAAATTGACCATTGTGTCTTTAGATTTTGACTTTACAATTATCATTTAAAAGTAGTGTTTTAGCTAATTGTGATGCAAAAATTTTGCTCATAAATATTTTTTGTCAAATTTAATACTTGTAATTAACTTAAAATTGTTATTTAGGACTTGTTACAGTTAAAATTAACGGGAATGAAAGTATATTCGATTTGATATGATTTATTTATTCATATAATATTTGTTGGGAAAATTTGCTTCGTAGATTAAGCATTTGGAACTAAAAATTAGAAGAATATTACAAATATCACTTTGTCCGATATACTGAAGTATTTTTCTTTGCAAGGAATTACGTTTCCTTTCGTAAGTTTCAACCTTATGCTCATTTCCATTTAAGGAAAATGATTTATTTATTTAAGGAAAAGTATTTTTCCATGTATAAATTTTTACATGTATATTTCATATTGCTAATGAAAATGTTTAGGGTAGAAAATGAACAAGTTTCAATATTTTAATGAATTTATTACAAATGTTAATATTTTGTACCTATTTTGTTATAGATCTTCCGAAAAAAATCGATTAAATTTTTTCCGTAAGATTTAATGTATTATAATAAGTTTTTACAATTTGTTAGTATATAACTCATAAACGTTTAAATACTAAAAATCGTAAATATAATTTTTCTTCGCTTAAATCTATATATATAAGTAAATATATTATAAAATTGAAAAATATCCATTTTTTACCCTAAACATTTTCATTAATTATACCAAATACATGGAAAACTCCTCATTTATTTAAAGGATTCTGCATATATGCACTTTCTTTTTGCATTCCTACCTATACATATATATATTTTTTTTAAACCAACAACATTTCATTCATTAAGCATAAGAGTGACTTACAGAATCGAGAAGACCTGACATAGAATCGAATCCCGCAGGAATTCAAATCGCAGATCCCAAATGTTCAAAAGGACTTCAAACTGTCACATAGTTGGTTGACATATTTACTGCAAAAGTGGAACAAGCAAACTCGTTCCTGCTCACTCCATCTGATGAACGCACAACAGTGTTCCCAAACCAACCACTCAAATACCAAATGAACAAAAACCTTCCAACCAAGGAAAAACTTCCAACAATAAAAGACAAACTAACAATGCTGCTAGACAAACTAAGCATAAAGCTCACAAACAACCTAAAAAAACCAAAACAGAAAAACAAGGATAAAGCCATTGTGCCCGTAGAAAGCAGTTGTGCTCACGACGACGTAGACTCCAACGGGAAGATGTTACCTCCAATCCACGGGTCCAGAAATTCTAAGAGGAAGCTTCAGGAAGCACCTCCAACAAACGACGTCAAGGAACCTAGGCAACTCCTGGTCAGGGTCTCCGGCAGCGGGACTGCAACGACGGCAATGGGATACATGAGGGAAGGAGCGGCGGAGCGACGATGGACGATGGCGATGCGAAGGTGGACGATAGAGAAGCGGCGTAGAGGTCACGATGGCGATGCGATGACGGATGATAGAGGCGGCGTAGAAGTCTGGGCAGTGACTGGAGAAAGCGGAGGCTAGGATGGGGTCTAGGTGGGCTAAGCCCCAACGGCTAAAACTAGTACTCTATAAACCCTAGGCAAAAAAAAAAAAAATAAGAGAGAGAGAGAGAAGAGAGGCCTTTTATTGATTGGTTCTTTTTTTCGAGCTATATATAGGGTAAAATGTATATTAGTTGACTGATATAAAGTTATATCAGTTGCAACTTAACAAAGCCAATGAGGTGATGTCACCTCATTTATAATTACTTATACCCATCAAAGTGAATTTGTGGGAGCGGAGCGACCCGTCCAGATCCATGATTTTAAATGAGGTGTCATCACCTTACTAGTTAAACTGATGTAACTTTATATCAGTCAACTATTATACATTATACCTATATATATGAGATTGAGGAATTTAAGCCAAGAATTATTTGGCTTATGCTAAACCACTAATGAGATTATGACACATCATTAAAATTTATGGATTTGGGCGGGTCGCTTCTCTCCCACATCATTAAAATTGTTGTTACTATGCCCTTAGGCCAACCGAATCTTGTCGGTGTTCTTTGCTGGTGGGGAGTCCGGTCGGCCTTGCCGGATACTTGTTTCAATTTGTTGGTTTCGTGGTCTTCAATTTTATCAGGGAACTGCTTATGTCAGAAACTATGGGCAACCACTTGTTTGGTCATTTTGTTGCACATTTTCCTTGCCAGGAATTGCTTAATTTTTCGGAATCAATACCCAAGTGTGGATGACACTCTTCTTAAAATTCAGAGTTTTTTTGCTTTCGCTTGTTTCCTGTTTATTGATAGCTCTTTCACTATTGATTTTAGCTTTTCTTTTTTGGTGGTCAACCCTAACTTGTGTCTGAGTTAGGATATGGTGCATTTTACTTGTACTTTTATTCAAACTTTCGGGTTGTTTAATAAAACGTATTGCTTGCCTATCAAAAAAAAAAAAACTTGGATGGATATGGATTAAATTTAATGAAGTGTCATCACCTCATAGGTATATATATTGAGTTTTTTTTTGAAATATAATTAAATTGAAAAAAAAAGTTGAATTGAAAAAGTGTTTTCATATTTTTTACAGCGGGCATGAATGTTAACTCTTGCTTTGACATATTTTAATTCTTGAAAAAATTACGCAAAACTTATTTAGCTATATTGTTTCCAAACAAATTGCTACAAATTTAAAATTTCATTACATTTAACTATCTTATAGTTCATCAGTCAATTTTCGACTGTTTATATATCGAGTAAGTAAACTCTCTTTCATTACATGAGAGAAAACGAGGGGATTTGGTAGATTGCAATACAAAAGACAATAAATAATTTGTCAACAAATTTGAGTTTTTAGAGGAGAGTGAACAAGATGCACGACGGAGAGTGTAAATATAAAAATAGTCAAATAATATGAAAAATTAATTTGGTGGTTATGTGTTGTTGTGCCTGTTTTGACCTGAGGGTCAACGCAAACACAATAGGAGTGAATGTTGTACTCGTAGCGAAACTTCTTTTCCACCAATGCAAAGGTTCTAGCCTAAGAGTTCAATTGTCTAGTCTTGAAGGCTTAAATCAAGCTAAGGCCTTGTCCAGCTCTAGCAACCTGTAGCCTGTGGAAGGAAAACACATCAAAGGAATGAATAACCTGGGGTGGTGTTACCATGACTTTGCCTCGGGCGTGAAAGTAAGACCTTGTACTGTAAGGCTCTCAGAGCTTTTCAAGAGAGAGAAAACTAGAGAGAGAAGGTGTGGAAAAATGAAGTGAGAAGTTGTGTGAACTTGTGAACCAAATGGAACCCCCTTCCTTGTGGAGGAGTGGAGTATTCATAAGAGATCTTACCACCTTGCCACATGTATAGACGTGATATTGGTTGATGAAGATGTGAAGCCCATCAAGACTCATTTGACTCTCTTAGCCCAAATGACCCTAATTGTCCCAATGTCCATTTTCAGCATGGTAGTAGTGTTGAACTCCTTCTTTGTCTTGATTGTAGTGCTCAAGAGTGCTCTAGAAGCGGGAATGTCCCATAAGCCTTCTAAACTCGCATAGATCCTTAATGAGCTAATGCCTTGAGAGGCTTAGTCATGGATGCGGGGGAGTGTAGTGAGAGCTTGCCAAGACCTTAGTACCTTGAGAGACCTAGTCATAGGTTCTTGGACATGTTTGCTAGAGCTTGAGACTTGTAGGCTCACCGAGTCGTTTACGAGCTTGCACCTTGAGAGGTCTAGTCTTAGGCACTTGTGAGTAATAAGTTTATGGAAGCTTGTTGGTGTGTCTTGAAGGTAATTCGGTGATGTTAGAGCCTTGTATTAGCCTTGTAATAGCGCTTGAGACCATTGTACATCATCTGGGATCAAGAAGAGCCATTTGGGAAGCATTTTAGAGGCTGAAGCCTCAAGGTGTGGTTGAACAGGGCAATGCTGCGGCATTGCTCCTTGATGCCGCGACATTGTACAGACAGGGTTTTCCCTGCTCTACTAGGGGGACAGCCTTATCCACGTTTTGCTGCTAGGAGGACAACCTTATTCCCATTTTGCTGGTAGAAGATCAAAACTACTCCAATTTCACTTTTGGAGCTATTTTTGAGTCTAGTTTTGCCCCCAAACCTCTTGAAAATATTATTTGGAGCAGTGTATGGAGTTTTTGGGTGTTCATGGTCTCCTAAAAGATCTTTCCATACTTACTTGAATTTTGTACAAGTCTTGAACTTCGTTAGGAGTCTTAGTCTCACTGGGGCTCTAGGCTTGCTGGAGCTCTAGGCCTAGCGTTGACATGGCTTCTAGGTTTAGCTTTGCTAGAGCTCTTAGTCATCATTGGAATTCCTTGCCTTGCTGGCTCTCTAGCCTTGCTGGCCCTAGTCTTGCTGACCCTAGCACTACTGACCCTTACCTTGTTAGCCCTCTAGCCTTGCTAAGCTTCTAGCCTTGCTAGGCCTAGCATTGACTTCTCTAGCCTTCATGGACGTTGAGGAATGTTTAGAGTGACTTGTTCTGGCCTAGAAGCGCAGTACACTCAACTTTGGTCAGGACCAGATTTGGGCTTGGCGGACGTGGGTCAGGCTGCACCAGGAACTTCTGACCCGCCACGTGTCATCTTGTGAGTCTACGAGTGACTTATGATTTTTTGGGTAGCATCATGTGTTAATTATGGACGGTACCATTCAGACAGTTTGTGTAATTACTTCTTTGATATTTATTGGACTATTTTTTTCCAAATCAAAATTCCAAGTGTGATACGGCGTCGTCTCAAGTCTTCCAAAGTCAAGGTCAATGTATAATTCAGGTATTAGTCAAGGTCCAAGTTTAAGTCCCAGTGCTAGTTAAGGTTTATCTTGTTAACGACGATGTCCACAGTTCACGTGGTGACGATGATGTCCTCATTTCAGGTGGTGACGCTGGTCTCCGCAGTTCAGGTGCTGACGGTGGTCTCTACGGTTCAGGTGCTGAGAAATCTTGCGCAAGGTAGCGCACCGTTAAGCTGACTCCCATGAGTGATCCCAGAAAACAGCCTACG
>JAYMTA010002828.1:0-15596 GCA_036897625.1 Pelargonium cotyledonis | reverse complement strand
AAGAAAAATTAAGATGCATAATTGGTGTGTAACTTTATTTATGTATATGTAATTAAATTATTTTTGAATTTAACTATATAAATTTTATTTTATTTAATTATATATGATATATCTTTATTCATACTCAACTTTATGTTATTTATAAGTATAACCTTTATACTGTTTCACGTGCAACGCACGGGATATACACTAGTTACAATATAGATTCTATATCACATACATTTTTTTGTTATTTTTTTTAAATAAAAAAAATTGTGTTACAAAGTGATGCAATAGATTAATATTTTTTTATAGTTGAAAATTTAATTTTAAATAAACAATAACTTAACACATAATATGACAATTTTGTAATTATTCTTTTAAAAAAATTGAGAGTACTTGTTTTAAACAAATAATAGTAAGGGTAAGATGTATATCAGTTGCAATTTGAGAAGCCAATGAGGTGATGACACCTCATTTAAAATCACTTATACCACCCAAGTGAATTTGTGGGAGCGGAGCGACCCGTCCGAATCCATGATTTTAAATGAGGTGTCATCACCTTATTGATTTAACTGATATACATTAAACCTTATTAGTAATATCATTGATGGGTCATATTGACCCAACAACAAATTTTATATATTTCTAAATATGTGGAATTGTTTGATATTGGTGTAATCAGAATGGGTCATGGGATCATGATTAGGCAAATATAGGGACATGATTTCTTTTGAGAAAGTGACTTGCCAACAAAATGTATATATCCAATCCAAAGATCCTGATGATTAGGCTCGTACTGTGCAATAAATATCTTTAAGCCTTATGATCATACTCAGACTAATTCTTATTCGAGGCTTGGTCCTGGGGTTAAGGATTTATCACCTCTATCAATCGCGGCTGTAGGGGATCGAACCGTGATCCTCCCTACCGAAGTCCAGCCCCTGACACCACTGGACCAACCAACGATTGGTTAATTAAGTACTTTAATTAACATGACAATTTGGTGCAACTGATCACATTTTTTCACTAGTATTATTTTTTAAAATCAAATTTGTGTACTCATTGATGACAATCTACACCTAACATATATACCATTTCCTCCATATTTTTGTGGGTTAAAATTATGTATAAATGAATCACCATAAGAATGTACTCCCTCCGTCCCAAAATGAGTGTCATTCTTTCTATTTTGAGAAAAATTAAGAAGAAGTTAGTTAGTGTGATATATTTAATATTGTATCCTCATGATCATAACTAACTTTCTATAAGAGTATTATTGACAATTCATGCATAACTAACTTACCAGAAATGAAAACAAGACACTCATTTTGGGACGGAAGGAGTATATTATTTCATGAAATTCTGGCACAAAACTTACGATTTATAAAATATTTTGTAAACTTGTAATAAGTTCATTGTGGTTCGTTTAAATTATCAATTATGTATTTGGTATGTCACATTATGTTTTCTTTTTAAAACCAAAAGATAAACTTTCGTTGCTCCAAACATAACAGAAGAACAATGCAGTCCAGTGGAGACGAACCCCAAACCGTCAACCCAGACAAAAAACTCGATACCCGAGCAAGTTTATGGTCTATCTGATTTGCTGAGCGTTACAGAAATCGAAAAACAATACTAACAAAAGAATTACATAGTGCAAGACAATCATCCACAAAGCAAGCTGATTCGACTCCAATTAATATATTATTTTGTAAATAACTTTTGCATGATATTTGAGACATAGAATATTATTTTTTTTTTTACCGATCAAATTAAACATTAAATATTAAGGTCAAGGGTCAGCAAGGATTGGCCGGAAGATTCTACAAGCAATTACCTAATTATTTATCCATAGAATTTGGACATGGAAAATTACCGGATATTGCTTCTGGAAGACCTAATGGGTGGTGGCTTGAGACTTCAAAATTTTCTATTTTGGCTCAAAACTTATCAATTTGCTTTGAAAAATTCCAACCACAATTGTTACGTGCGACACTTGTGTTTCTTGTTCCTAGTTCTGTTCTTTAATTTTGATTGCTTCTAATTTGGGTACCTATAATTGATCAATTAATTAATATTCATGCAATTTGCAATTTATTGAATTTATTAACTTATCTACATTTATGCCTTATCTTAGCTTAAAAAAATGAGTGAAGTAGAATATAATTTTTTTTCCTCTGAATTTTGTGAAAATTGTAGACTACTAATTTAGAACATTCAATTCATTTTCCTATATAAGTACTTGTTATTTTTATTTATATATAATAAAAATCTTTACTCTATTCCTAGATTTTTTTTTTAACATATAAAAATTGGAATTTGTTCTTCCTCATCCTTTTAAAACTCCCTTAATTAGCATGACCACTCAGTTAATTAGAAAATATGGTTTTGAAGATAAATATTTTCACGTGTGAAAATAAGACTTTTAGTTGCACAAATGCTATGTGTCACGAATGAGAAAACTCGTTGAGATTTAACTATTTTTTTCAACACCATCATATCACCATATGGGCACTTCAGGTTTATTTTGAGAGAAAATTAAGTCGTCTTGTGTGATTATTACATGATTAAGTGCACAAAACTAAATACCCAAACGTATATATGGCTTAAGAAGGAAAATGTATATGACTTTTTCGTATAAAATCATCTGTAATTTCTATATGTTTTACAATATAAAACTATTAATGTTTGAAACTTATTTACCCTATCCTGTCTCAATCTATAAAATGGACGAGACAACTAGTTCAGAACTTAATCACAATTAAGGCTCCTTAGTAATTTTCATGAGTATGTTTCCCTCAGAGTTTATTTGTATTTAAGACTCTCCAGTTTGACCTCTCCATGAATGTGTTTAGTGGAAATCGACCACGAGAGCTTTACTCACAAACTCAACATGATCACGTGTCAGCTTTTTTATTAGTAACTCACACGAATACAAAGGAAACCTCCGCACTCACATCCACAATTCATACCAACACTTTCGAGGTGCCTCAAAAGCTTAGCTTCGAGTATGAAACACGAACATCTATACCGCTCGCTCGGCCAATACATCAACGGTGTGTTGCGAAACTTAGACAACATACGTGAAAGTTGTATTATATATATGTCATATAAATATAATTCAGAAACGTAGCTCACACACTCCTAGCTGGCCAAAACAAAAACGTATCTCACGTCAATTGATACTAAACACAAAAAGAAGTAGAAGATTAGAATCGTGACTCATACAAATACCATAATAATTTTATCGTATCCAAAACATATCAAAAAACACACGGATTCTTGGTGAGAACACAATATATAAGCTTTAGGGTTGTCAAAAAGTCATGAAAATGTTTGGTCCCATATAATATATTTCCCAAAATGGCTCCAAAAACACATGCAACGCAGAACCAAAAGCTAACCCTACTATTCCACAACATGCAACACACAACCAAATTGCCATAAATTGCTGTAGCTAGATGCTACTGTGTATTCAAAAATGGAACTTTTTAATTTTTATTTATTTATTTTCAAGTAGGAGAAGAGATTGATATATAACAAGATATCATATTTGTGGTTCATAGCTTGTTCACTGCATGCAGTCGAAACAAGCTGAATTATTTAGGTCCTCTCAATACCTTTACATCTCTATCACTCTCATTGTGTATGTATCTTTCGCATTCATATCTATAAATGTTTGAAAATTTTTGGTGATTTGGTTCGGATCATGTTTTTCAAATCACACGAGCCATGAGAGTCCTTGATTGGAAACATGCATCGCCATGCTCTCTCTCTCTCTCTCTCTCTCTCTCAAATCAACAAAGCACAAATATTTCGGAAAAGATTTGTCCGTACAATATGTTGTAAGAGATTACATAATAGATTTTGTTCATTGATTGTGATATGAAATACTAAATTTGATCCTCAATTATTAAGATTTGGCTCGTGCCATTCGTGTTTAGATTTTTAATAAGTATTCATAACTTCAATTTAGTTTCAATTAAATAATTTATAACTCATTACTTATATATACATGCACATGTGTTTGTATATAATAAAAATACTGAGTCAAGTTTTTTTTTTTTTTTTTAAATTATAAAAAGGGACTAAATCAAACTAGTGATAAAATAACACCTCATTATTAATTTTTGCGCAAGTGCATTAATTTCAATGTACTGCTAAGGGAAGAGCTAGCAACTAATTATGAATCCAAAATTTTCTTTCTCCCATTTAGTCGTATGAATGCACATGCAATATTTTAAACTTTTAGGGTTCAAATATATACATTTGGTTCAAGGAAAATAGGTTTAGATAGTATTTTATAATATGAAATATTTAGGAGAAAAGTCAAATCAATGATGGACTATTTTGGAAATTACTTCCGAACTTTTACATATATTTAGAATTATAGCCTCTAACACACGTATAGTATCTAACAATTGTTTTAGGTTTTTATCAGCTTTTTAAGAAGCTCCATTCCCACTTAAAAAGACAGTATGAATGTACCGGCGAAAAAAGTTAATGAATTCAATTTCATATTTTTAAAAACATATAGATTTACGTAAGAGAATTTTTTGGCTGAAATAGTTTCTCGTGTGAAGTTGTCGGTCTTTAAAAACCCCAAACATCCAAATATGTGCAAGGATTTATGAAATTATTTGGCATGGTCTTTAATTTTGTTCATGTGTATATATGTTCTTTTTTTATTTATTTATGTTGTGGGAATATATTATATGGTAAATAAATGAAACTTTCTTGGTTATTGCTACAAGAACCTTATCGTCCATTTCATGCACAAGTGCCACATATATCATTTATTGCTACAAATTTCCAAACATTGTCATCTTTTTACCCATTACCATTGTCTGTCCATTTCAGCTATATATATACACACTTCTGCAGAGAAATATATACAAATATATATATATTTTCCGACAAAATTCATCAAAAAATTGGAAAACAGTTCATGCATCTCATAGAATCTTTTGTTCACTTGTCATTCAACTTCATGTAACTAATTTTTGTACTAAAAACAAAGAAACTTTAATTTTTACCAGTTCAAGTTCTTTCACAGATCCATCTCTCATATATAGTCTCATATTAAAAATGCATACAAATATATATATAGGAATTGAGAATCCTAATTAAGCCAATAATTATTTGGCTTAGGTTAAGTCACAATGAGAGACCAATGAGATTATGACACCTCATTTAAAATGTTTGGATCCAGCGGGTCGCTCCGCTCCCACAAATTCACTTGGGTGGGTAACTGGGTATTTTAATGAGGTGTCACTCTCTCATTGGTTTGGCTTAGTCTAAGCCAAAAAAATTGTGGCTTAGATTCCTTATTCTATATATAATAAAATTGAATTTTCATACCCAAGAAAAATTGATCTTATGTTATGAACTGATTAAGCCAAATAAGAACTTATGATTGTAACAGACTGCATAATAATTAGGAGGTAGTTAGAAGTTGACTCAAATCAATGAAGCACATTATGAATTTCACCATATTGAATAGAGTTTATGCAACCAAATATTCTCTATCATCTTTATACTGTCTATCTTAAGTTCACTGATTTTTTTATTGGGATTCCATATCAAATCATTCATGAACATTACTGTCTTATTTTGAGATTTAACTGTGGTGCACTTCTAGATGTTGAATAATCGATTGTTTATAATGTTGAGATATCCATATTTTTCCCGCAGATGGCTAGTCTGGCAACTTATTTTGGGATCGGGACACAGACTCATAGGTAAACTACTTAACTGTTAGACGATAGCTCACTTACTCTTGTCTCAGAGAGCCTTATGGTAGGTTTCATTTGAGCTAATCTCATTTGCATGATTCCTTAGGAGCTTAGATGATGTCCGGATGAATCTTGAAGTTCTCAAGTATTGTGCAGCAGTTTTGTTCCTGGTAATTTTATTTACCTATTGCTGTGATGCAATCTTTGAATGATTAGCTGTTTTACTTTTTGGGCCCATTACTCTTTTCGTGATATCTATGAGGGCTCCATCTCAAGTATGATAAACTGAGCATCAGTTCATTATGGTACTTCCAATGGATCAAGCTTTGTTTCAGTTGTTGTAGGTAATTATGCATTCTGAAACAATATCATCATATTGCAAGCTGGTTGAAGCAAATAAATTGTGAAACTTTGTTGACAACTGTTGGCCTAAAGATGAACTGTGCACAGTTTACTATTCACTTGAATCATCCTCATTCTTAGTTATTTTTGCTTTTCTGATTAATTTGGTTTTCATTTTAACTATTGCCCCCAGTTATGCACAAGGTTGTGATAGCTTGTATTCCAGGAATTAACTTCAATCATTTGGTGTAATCAAACTTCATGTCTTTTGTTTATATGTGGCTCTCGTGACAGGGCTATTTGAAAAGTCGATGTAGATTTTGTTTCCACTGGCGTTTACATTATATATTCATCTGTTATGGTTATGGATAAAACCCTAGTTAATTATAACTCTAGTGCTTGTAGTTCATTTGACACCAATTGTAAATCACACCTTTCATCTGTTCTTTGTTATTTGGCTGGTCATGCATTACCTTCTTTTTAGTGACTCTAAGTGACTGTTAATGGACTTGCATGAAAATACGTTATTTCATGAGATTGGTTAAGCTAACAGTAACATAGTTCTGCCTTATCTGCAGGAATCTAGCCTTCCAGATATATTCACAGAAAATAGTTGGGTTTCCCCAAATGCTACTACAAGAAACCATAGTAATGGAAAATTACCTCTAGAGGGGGCTAGCCTAGACAAGACTTCTCTGTCATCAAGTCTGAAGTTGAGATCTGATCAAGTATTATCTCCCGGAGATAAGAAAATTGGGGGAAATCATCGAGTATCTTCAATTCTGACTCCTAGATCAGGGGAGGAGGCCTCAACTCCAGTTCAGTCTTATAGAGGTCAACTAGATTCCTTTGACATGGGCCAACATAGAAAAGAAATTCAACCAGATGTCCTTATGGAAGAAAAACCTGTGCCAGAGTCTCTTGAGATGTCTTCCACGACAGCTGTCTCTGAGGGCTGTAGTGGTCATGCTGGATTCCTGGAACCCGATGAAGTTTCTCTTTCTCGTATCAGTGCATCCCTTGTACCATTGTACCGTGGAAGTCAAAGAATAAAACTACTGCACAAAGATGTTGATTTGCAGCTCTGTTGTACTCCTTTGAGAGTGCGGTTTGGAATAAGTACCAAGTTTATGGATCAAGCTGGTAGGCCACGGTTGAGTTTTGTTGTCGACGCACCTCCAAATTTATGTAGGGTTCTTGAGGCGTCTGATGGAATTGTGCAAAAGTTATCATCTGACTGTGGTAGCAGCTCTGAGTGGATGCCTGTTGTGATCAGGAAACCGGGCTTCTTCAACTACGCTACAGTGAGATTGCAGTAAGTTTCTTTGTTTACGTTTCTTTGTATACTCTCTGACTAGTAAAATCATAAATATTACTTTAGGTCACTAGGAGGTGTAATGAAATGTAGCATTAACATACAGTTTTAATTGATTCGATTGTTTTGACAGCATACCCACAGTTGTGATTGGGGATGTAGCCATGTATGCCTCAGAAATATACCAGGAAGAGGCTTGCGGGGCAGTGCAGAAACTGGTTTTCAATAAATTTGATGCTGCAGAGCTTGAAGCATTGTTCACTCCGGGAACCCCTGTGGACGCGTATATGTGCTTAGATCCGTACGATTATCAGCAGAATGCAGGCATCCGATTAGTGGCGAAAAAGTTGATCATCCATTCCAATTGACGGATGTGAAATTGTATCTAACATGTGGATGAGGCGGGTTGGAGGTAGGAGATACTGCTGGTGTTTACATGCATGTGCATGCTTGAAATTCGAGCATTGTAGTAAATTGACTAATGTTCCTTTTATTGGTATTTGCCAAAACAATGGTATCTTTCAACATATATTTGGACTAGTCTATGTATGATTATTGTTGTTTATCAAGCATGTGATGCTACTTATTTAGCCATGTCAACTGTGCATTTTTTTCTTTTTTTTTTTGTTATTTCTTTCATCATTCATATGTTATTCAACTTAATATCTCAATATTATATTATTGTTGTATTTACATATGTATTGTATGTATGTATCTATGCTCATCCAGTTGTGTATATATTTAAAATGTACTCATTATAATCACTACTTCCTGTCTCCGTCTGAAAATGAGTGCCCATTATCTTTTTTCGATGAAGTGTTTTTTTAAACCTTTCGAAAGTAACAACCATCATTGGAGCAAGTGGTTTAACGCGCATGCTTCTCTTGAGCTCTCCAGTTCGAGTTTCGGTTGTTACGTTTATTTATAAATAAATTAAAAATTAAAAAATTAGTTATGCATGAATTCTCAATAATATTTTTATAGAAAAGTTAACGAGTATTCTTTAAGTTTATTATAAGGCTAACACATGAATTGTCAATAACACATCGGAAATGTGACAAAAAAAAAAAAACTATAATGGACAACTTATATATGATGTCCCTGCCTATATATATATATATATATAGCTAGAAAAAATATTTACTCTCAACTTAACATCTTTTATCCTTTGATACCTTGAACTATTGAAACTAAATATTGACTACCCTGAACTATGCCGAACATCTTTCCGTCCAAATTTTATGTTATAGTTAACGAAATATTCAAATAAATGAGACATGTGCCTAGCACATGATTAATTTTTTTATAAAAAAATTTCAAATTATCCTTCACTATACTCTTCATCTTCACCAATAGTTCGCCGGAAACTTCATAGTTCCACTGGGAAAATTAAATTGTTGTAAAAATCATCAAAAAGTCATCGAAACACAATAAAATCGTCGGAAACACCATAAAATCGCCGGAATCATCACAAACTCATCGGAATAATCAAAATTCGCCAGAATAATCACCTATTTTGGTTCAATTCATCAAATTTTCATAATTTTAACAAATATTTCAAAACCCCCCAAAAAAATTAGAAATCCTATTTTCACCATTTTCATATAATTTTCAATGATACCAAAATCAAACGGAGAGCCGTGAGCCTAACTCCCCACATTTATCGCCATTTTTGTGCTCCTCATTCAATCCATCGACCTTGTTTCTAGGGCTCCTCCTTCCCAATTTAACCACACTTCCATAAATATATATACGTCACCGTTCCTCCATCTTCATCTCACCGACAACAAACAGAAGTGTCACCACTGTGACCCACGCCGTCATTGTCCCTCCATCTCCATCTCACCGATGGGGTATGGGTGGGAGCGCGGGGAGGCTCGACAACAGATCTGGACGTGCTCGCGAGCTGTGGCCGACGGATCTGGCCGTGACCCACGTCGCCGATTTCAGCCACGGAAGGAGACGGCGAAGTCCAAACGCCGTCGAGGAGCTCACGAGAGAGCCAGAGCCAGAGGGACGACCAAAGACGATGGCAGAGATCTGCAACAGAGAGAGAGCCAGAGGCACGACCTCCATCTCACCGGTGCGGTGGTGGACGGCGAGCGGCGGAGGAGGCGAGGACGGCTCGGTGGTGGACGGCGAGAGTGAAAGGGTTTTGTTTTTTATTTTTATTTTTAAAAAAATTCAATTAATAGTTAAGGGTCTGTTTGGCTAAGTTTTTTCATTTATTTGTTTAGAAGGATATTTTGGTCATTTTAACACAATGGATGGAGTTTTAGATGGTAAATGGACAAATAAATGTTTGACATAGTTTATGGTAACCAATAGTTAGTTTCAATAGTTCAGGGTATCCCGGATTAAAAGGTGTTAATTTGATGGTAACTATTTGTAATTTTCCCTTAAAGCTAATATGGAATTTTTATTAATCAACTGAATCTTCCATACATTAATATCCTATCGAAATAGGACCTAGAAGTCCAATCTAACCCTCAGGCCTAACAATGGAAATTGACGACTCGTTAAAAAGTGGGCCACCTTATTTTCCAATCCACTAACATAATTAAAATTCACACTTAAAAACCGATGAACCACAAAATGAATATCGTCCAAAATAAGACCGAAGGCACTAAAAACCTCTCATCCAATCTTTGATAGCTATATTACTTGTTGTGCATTTGACTCGACAATCATCCAACTCAAATATTCCTTGATGGTCATCACCTCGGCCCCAAATGGCTCATGAGTGCAACCCACCCGACACGCCCACCACATCTGCATACGCCGACACACCCTCCACTCGACCAACCTTCGCATTCAAACATTATAGCATTTGTATTAACTTTAAAATAACCCTCTGCCGGCAACTACAAATGAGTAATAACAGGAGAGGGAAAAGGCCTTGACACCACGAATCTAGTCTCATTCACTTAGACCCATGTTAGGACGATTGAGTCTATCATAGTCAACAACTCATCCACAGAGCCTCAATCGTTTGAACAAACTCCATTATGTCTAAACTTCCACAAGCCCCACCCTACATATAACACATGCATGGACAAGATGCTCACCATTTACTTTTATCGGACTGTCGAGAACCAATCACTGACATGACCTAAACGATTCCAACACTCTCAGGCAAACTGACAGTTTAGTAACATGTGTTCAGCAGACTCCGACAACAACTTGCATCTTGGACATACCAGAACTCGTTTCGACACCAATTAAGCATCGCCGATAAGTTTTCGGCCAACAAACACCGCAAAATAAGGTTTTGCATATCCCGTATACTGCGCCACACAAAACTAGGATTGGCACCTATAGGAACTGAAAATGCTAAAGTATTCTGGAAATATCTTGCCTTGAACACCTTACTGATTAGCGATTGGGGGGTGAATTCCAACCTCCATAGTTGTTTTCCAAGAAGAGCTAAATTGAATTCATGAAATTTTTGAAAGCCTATGCCTACAATAACTTTATTCTCACATAAACCTGACCATGCCTTCCAAAAAATACCCCTCGAGTTCTAGCTGCCCAATCTCCACCAATAGGCACTAAGAATACCCTATAATTTGGCATAAATTATTTTCGGGATTAAGTAGATACTCATAAAATAAGCTAGGATAGTCTGGGCGACCGCTTTAACCAATATTTTATTGTCAACCTTAGATTATGTTTTCTAACTCAATAAAGAAATTCGTGATTGAAGTTTCTCCACAATACTATAGAACAACTGAACCCGATTCCCACTAATGTCGGCTGGAGCACCTAAGTATTGATCTAAATCGAACACAAATGAGACATTCAAAATAGATGAAATCTCAGCCCTGACCAGATTCGAAGTGTTTGCGCTAAAGGTGACTGCAGACTTGTGGAAGTTAACCCATTGGCCGGACCTTATTTCATACAACCTCAGTATTTCACAAAACGACTTGGCCTCCTCTTCAATTGTTTTGAAAAATATCAAAGCGTCATCATCAAAGAACAAATGAGACACTGTCGAGGCATCTCACACCTCATGAACACCATGTGTAAGCCCAAATGTTCATTATGAAAAATTAAAGCAAACAAGCCTCCCGCGCAAATGAGGAACAAGTAAGGCGAAATTGGATCGCCTTTTCTAATACCACGAGCAGAGATAAATTGGTTAGATAGATCGCGGTCAAATCGATTTGGAACAAGACTGACCTCACATAGCTCATAATTAAATTGACCCAATGAGAGTCGAAACCTAAAGCAAACATTATAATTTTAAAAAATATATATATATATCTAACTCCATAGAGTCGTAGCCTTTCGCAATATCCAATTTTAAAGCAACCCAACAGGTAATACCTAAAGTATTCCTGCGTAAATAGTGAAACACCTCATTAGCCACGCAAACATTATCAGAAATTAGACAGCCAAGAATAAAAGCACTCTACGAGTCTAAAATCACATCATTCAATATAGGTTTCAATTGCTAGTTAATACTTTCAAAATAGTTTTGTTAAGCTCGTTACAGAGTTCTATCGGGCGCAAGTCCTCCACATCATGAGGAGCCGACTTCTTAGGAATTAGCACAAGGTTTGTTTGGTGCTAGGTTTTTGAAATTACTCTACTTCCCAAAATCATTAGGCAAGCTTTAGTGACATCCTTTCCAATAGTAGGCAAGAATCTTTGATAAAAAAAATCGGGTTAAAGCCATACACCCCTGACGCTTTGTCTAGGTCTTAATCTAATCAGCATAAAAGTCCTGCAATAGTATCTCGTTTCGGTCCAACGAAACCACCTGTGGTATAAAATAGCTTGCGCATTCGACCCCAGAGACTGAAATTGCCTGACATAATGTTGTTTTATCATATTACGAATAACATCCCTACATTTAGACATTGTCCCAACATCATCCAATAATCTCTCGATCTTGTTTGTCTTTTTTCGAGTTGAAGCGAACCAATGGATAAACGTTGTATTTTGGTCGCCTTCTACTAGCCAATTTGTTTTCGCGCACTACTTCCAATATTGTTCCTATTTTGCCAACAACAACAGGTATTGCTTCTTGTTCGTTTTTGCCTGCCATATGGGTCTCGTCGAACACTAAGGCGATCCAATCGATGGGTCGCCGCCTTCACTTCTGTGTTTAGACCTTTAGTGGACTTGCAACCCCATGATGTTAGTGTTGCTGTAAAACTGTCTAGAAGTGAAAAGACGAAGTCTCCTTCCCAATTTTCACGTATAACCATCTCGCACCCGCATTATTAAGCCAAAAACTTTCAAACTTGAATCTGTAATTTGAGCTCCTACTCGTACCTGTTAGAAAATGTCCTAGTGACCAATCACGTATGATTGTAATAAGACAATTCTAGTAATGTTCAAATGTAATAAATGAAGGCATTTTCATTCTTATAATACATAGCTTATGTGTTTAATTATGTAATTATATAAGATTGACCATATGATAGTTATAATATCCTTAAACGTGTCCCTAATTGAGTATCACCAATATGGTACGGTCAATGGTGATACAGTTTAGACTCGTATACTGTTGTTTGATGGCAAAATGTGTCATACGACATTGGAATGTCACTCGACAATTTAGGTGCTAGTTAGTGAACCATTACACTGGACCAGTCTACAATAGAGTCATTCTTGGGATACTACTTAGTTGTCATAAGTGACTCTCCTAGATATGAGGTGAAATATGTTGATCCTTATACTTAAGATCACCATAGACATCTTGACATGATGATTCATATTCTTTGATCTAGTTAAATGACATCCGTAACAGGATTTATAATAACGATTGGTATTGGGTACGCCACAAGTCATGAAGATGGGTGGTGATTGATCAAGAAAAGACTTGTCCCTCCGAACCAGCGGAGAAATATCTCTAGGCCCTTGATGATCATGTGTTATGAAGAGGTGCACCCAAATGATACGACATGTGTTGTCTTAATCATTTGTTCTGATGACACGCTTGGGATCAATAAATCATATGATCCGGACCATACGAGTATGACAATCCATAGCTCGTGTTTGGATCAAGATATCTAGGACAAAAAGATCGGACATTTAATAGCTACGTTTCATAGGGATTTGACTTGTCACGTCAAGTCTCGCAACTTGGTAGTGTTGATGTCTTTGTAGGGTCCTCTCAGTGTTTATGTCGTTTTAGGACGTCATTGCCAACATTATGAGATCTCATAGGGTCACATCCATACAGGAGATCGCGTAAGCGAACCTTTCCAAAACTCTAGAAATGTTTGGAAAGTGTTTCCAAGATGTCTCTATATTTATACCGATGGAAGTTCAGAATAGTTATAGGAAAACTCACTTCTTGGACAACGTGTTTTAATGAAGTTAGACCAGGTTGGTTGGACCAAGAAAGCTAGTAATGATGGTTAAATTAATTTGGATTACAATCCAATTAATTTGGACCATATCTTCTAGGCAAACCATGTAGCTATTGAATCATATGGAGCCAGTTCGGTTTGATTACATCTTTTAGGCTATTTTGATTTGGGTTTTGTGTAGGGCTTATGGATAGGTAACCCACACTTTAATAAGTACATTGATGCCCAAGAAGAGAGCTAACAAATCAGCTCCTCATTTCATTGAAGAACTATTCAATGTTTGAATATGAAACATTCAAACACTTTGAATAGTATCTTTGAAGTCTTCCATGTAGTTGGAGATGAGATATTTCAAAAATCTTGAAGATCAATTTGAAATATCCTTTCTCATCTCTATAAATAGATAGGACAACCACCACTCTTGGTTACACATTCTTTTGCTAAAGATTAATAGCAAAGAGAGAAACAAAGTGAGGATGTGTTGCCCAGTTCTAGAGAGTTCAAGATGTAAAGAGTCCTCGGTACTTGGTAGCACAAGGATGAGGTGTTCGAGCTCGGTGTGGATACCTAAGGAGACATGAGTCATTCGGGTGGTGTTCGTGACCATCAACCTCTCCTCAAAGTGTTTGTGCAAAACACACAAAAGATAAACAATGTAAACGCCAGCTAGATTTATCTTAGATGGATCCTTGGAAATGTTTTATGGAATTTTTGTTTTATATGCATGCTTGTTTCCGCTACACTTCCCTCTAAAACCTTACAATACTCATGCTCATGCGCAATCCACATGGATAATGATTCGAAGAGGACAAAGCCAAATTTTGAACTCTCTAATTATCAAATTTGGACCTCCATGAGTCTGAACCGAAGGCTCTACACAGACGTTCCTCTATTTGTATATTCGGAAATACACCACGGTGCCATGTAAACTCATAACCAGAAAAACCTAGATCAATTAAAACTGCATCTGCAATTACACCTGAAAATCCTTCAATCAAAGCTGCTTAGGCAGACCTCCTCATTTCTCATACGACCTCAATAGATCATTAAAATCACCAACACACAACCAAGGTAACTCAGACCGTTCCGCAAGCCAACGAATCTGATCCCATGACTGATTGCGTCTTGACCTATCCGGCATAATAGCCCGTAATTCTCTAAGTCCCCCACCTTTCCATGAAAACTAACACATCAGTAAAATAACGCGCACAACTAATCAAGGATAATTGGACCCGATTAGCCCAAAAAAGAGCTACGCCGTTGCTTCTCCCAATTCTATTTACTGCATAACAACCATGTATTCCCAAATGTTGTCTTAATCTCTCCAACTCATGTCTCGACCTTCGTGTTTCAATTAAAAATACTAGCTCAAGCTTTTTCTCCTGCACAAGGCCATGCAACACTTGAACTATCTGCGGGTCGCCCACTCCACAACAGTTCCAAACTAGGAGACTCATTTGTTCTTGCAGACATCAGGTTTATCTGCTAAACGTTTTTTGACCCACTTGAAGTTGCTTCCTTCTCCACAGACTCTTTCCTTTGCCTAGGAGTCGTAGTTAATTCTTTTTCGAGCTCAGCTCACTCAACGTCCTCGGGATTGACCTTGGGACTATGCGTTCCCATGGCAGCTGCTCAATTCCCGCTCTCAGTCATGTATCACTAGTCCTAGTATTTCTGCTCCTTGGGGCTTTCAATTTTTTTTCCAAAAGGATGTACCCACTTAGGATTTGGATCGGAAAGCATACAGTAGTAGTTGAACTGATCAACCTCCACAAACTGACCAATGGCGTTTCCCAAATCTTTGCATATTCGATCAATTAGATAACGGGTTTTTTGGGCTTTTAGTCCAATAGAAACAAAAATTTAGAGAATTAGCCACATAATATGAAAAAT
>JAYMTA010002827.1:0-15601 GCA_036897625.1 Pelargonium cotyledonis | reverse complement strand
AAATGAATGTTATAATATATTTACTTATATTTATCGATTTAAGTGAAGAAAAATTATATTTATGATTTTTATTTTTGTATACAAACGTCTATGATTTATACACTAACAAGTTGTAAAAGTTTATTATAATACGTTAAATCTTACGTAAAAATTTAATCGATTTTTTTTGAAAGATCTATAGTGCAATAGGTACAAAATATTAACATTTGTAATAAATTCATTAAAATATTGAAACTTTTCCATTTTCTACCCTAAACATTTTCATTAGAAATATGAAATACATGTGAAAATACATGAAAAAATCTATACATGAAAAAATACTTTTCCTAAATTTTATTAGGAAATTTGAATATTGCTTTTTTCTGTCTTTTTATATCTTGCACTCTTTTTCAGTAAAGTATCTCACAATTTATAAGCCATATCGATATTCTCTTAAATGTGAATTAATTTGTGAGATTTGATGCCTTTCTTTTTTGGGGGGTTCTTGGCTGGTTCACGCCTTTTTCCTGTTTTTGAATTCTTCTTAATAATTAGTATAAGTTTTTGGTAATGAATTTGGCAATAACTTAGAAATATACGAGATTTTCCTCTTCATTGATACAATTATATATTTTTCAATGTAAAATTTGTAAATTATGTATATTTGGTAACAACTCTAGAAAGTAAGAAAAAGTTATTGTTCTTTTACCATCAAAGTAAACATAAAGTAACTACGTGTCAGAGATACAAATAAAACACGTCATTCATAAAAATATTAAAGTAATTTTAACTTTAAACAAATCAATAACCGAAAATTATCACTATTTGTATCTATTGTAATGTCAATTGATCATAGTGAGTGAAAAAAATATCTATATATTATAACAAAAGGTAAGTAGTTGACCTTTGAAAAGTATTTTTTTATAATAAAGCATAGAGGAACAATCGGCTATTCATCCATTTTGAAAGCCAAAATGTATTGAATTACTACCATTAACAATTTTAAGTGAATATTTTGAATGGCCCATAACTCAAATCTAACAACCTACTTTGTTATCTCCAAATAAAGTCCATCTTTTGAAGTTTTGGTGTTTGAGCTTTAGATCGAGGTTCTTACACGACAAACCTGAAATTTTAGTCAACTTTTTCTTTACGTTACAAACTAGTTTTTATTAGAAATATCAGCGATTTCAATTTAATTTATCTTACGAGCCATCAAAGTTTATGATACAATTTGGGCATATATATATATATATATGCAGGTTGCTAGCTGGGGAGCATACCTTCTATCAAGAAACATAATGACAATGTCATTTGCACCAAGAGACACTCATGAAGCACAAGTTCAATTTGCTCTGGAGAGAGGTGTTCCTGCTCTCATTGGAGTCATTGCCTCCAAGAGGCTCCCTTACCCTTCTAGAGCCTTTGACATGGCTCACTGCTCTCGCTGCCTCATTCCTTGGGCTCAAAATGGTACCAACTCGATCTACTTAATCAATATTCATGTTTTGTCTTCAAAACAATTCACACACTAACATATTTTTATCACTAGATGGTGCTTACTTGATTGAAGTTGATAGAGTTCTTCGTCCCGGTGGCTACTGGATTCTCTCCGGGCCGCCGATCAACTGGAAGAGCCATTACAAAGGATGGGAAAGAACCAAAGAGGATTTGAACAACGAGCAGACCAATATTGAGAATTTATCAAAGAGCCTATGCTGGAAAAAGTTGGTGGAGAAAGGCAATATTGCTATCTGGCAAAAACCCTTTAACCATTTGAACTGTAAATCGAATCGAAAACTCACTCAGAACCCGCCTTTTTGCCCTGCTCAAGACCCTGATAGAGCCTGGTTTGTGCCTTCCAAACAAGTCATCTTCAACTTTTGATGTCCCTGTGTTTAACCTTTGTTTTTATTTTAGGTACACAAATTTGGAAACTTGTCTCACGCACTTGCCTGAGGTGTCCAACATTGAAGAAGTGTCCGGTGGCAAACTGGCAAAATGGCCCGAGAGACTCTATGCAGTGCCGCCAAGGATTAGCATGGGAACCGTGGAAGGAGTTAATGCTGAAATGTTTCAAAAAGATTCCGAGCTTTGGAAAAAAAGAGTTGCTTACTACAAAAGAGTGAACGGTCAGCTCGGGAACGGTGGGAGGTACAGAAACCTTCTTGACATGAACGCCAACTTGGGCGGATTCGCAGCTGCGTTGATCCAAGATCCTCTTTGGGTAATGAATGTGGTTCCTAATGATACCGAAAACACCCTTGGAGTCATATACGAGAGAGGATTGATCGGAACTTATCAGAACTGGTAATTAAACAAACAATTTGTCAATTTATTAATTCATTGGATTTGGTCATTGTTTATAACAATGAGTCTAATATATATATATATATATACACTCTCATTGCAGGTGCGAGGCAATGTCTACATATCCAAGAACCTATGACCTCATTCATGCTGATTTGGTGTTTAGCCTCTACAAGGACAGGTGGGTCGATCTAAAACTGATCAAATCAATCTGTTTTAGGTTAATACATGGTACAAACATGTTCTGAAAATGTAGTGTTATGTGCAGGTGTGAAATGGAGGACGTTTTGTTAGAGATGGATAGGATATTGAGGCCGGAAGGAAGTGTAATACTCAGAGACGATGTGGATGTATTGGTGAAGGTGAAGAGAGTGATTGATGGAATGGAGTGGGAGAGTAGAATTGTGGATCATGAAGATGGTCCTCATCAGAGAGAGAAGCTTATGTTTGCTGTCAAGTCTTACTGGACGGCCCCAGCTGAAAAACAGCAATAGGCTTCGACTACTTCTTCATAATCAAAGCACTTTTTTTTTCTCTTTTTTTGACCAATTGTTTTATCTTTTCATATCCATTTACCCATATATTATGTAAATTGATTTTTTTTAATCTTCAAATTTTATGGCTGGAATTCTAAATTGAAGTGTTATTTTTCACTTGAATAAAGCCTGATGAATGACTCGAACCTATGTACTTGTGATCGAAGTAGAGCTAACCTACGTTGCACTAATACGGAT
Organism: Pelargonium cotyledonis; assembly: GCA_036897625.1. NCBI lineage: Eukaryota > Viridiplantae > Streptophyta > Magnoliopsida > Geraniales > Geraniaceae > Pelargonium > Pelargonium cotyledonis. The sequence goes on along the minus strand of JAYMTA010002827.1, from coordinate 12,578 downwards.
ACGTAATACGTTGTACGATACGATACGGATACGAAATACATCATTTTACAAAAACTAGAATTCGATACGCACCAATACGTTATGTAAAAATAATAAAAATATATTTCATAAAATACTTATACATTATATAAATAATAAAAATACTAACCTTAATAGTATTTTCCTAATTACACTCATAAAAATAGCAATTTTCACATTTGTTAAAAAGAAATTACTTATTTAAAATTTGAATAATAAAAATAAAAATGTGAAATACTTCTTATTTATACTTACCTCCAACTTGTTGAGACCTACATACAGACACAGTTGTATAATAACAGGATTCTTTCTTCTTTTACTTTTTTTTTCTCTAATCAGAGCGAAATTTACTGTTTACAATCGTATTTGAGCGTTTTGGTGCGTATACGTACTAAATACGTACGGAATACCAGTACGTTGGGGTAAATTTACGTATTGGTGCAACATAGGAGCTAATAATCAGAGTTTTGAGTCGGGTTTGAATTAGAGTGAGTTTGGACGGGGTACGTCAGACACTCAAAGTATTGCTCATGAATCGAGCTCTTTCATAATGCATTCTTCAGCTATAGCTCCTCCACACCATGTCGAAGAAAACGAACAATTCGGTGTAGCTCCTCCATGGGTACTCATGACGCATAGAATGTCACACCGTGGAGCTTGTAGTCGGAGCTCATCTTTCCCTCCCCAAGTAGATCAACTTAAAAAAAGATGCTTAATCGAAAGAAGAAAAAAAAACTGACTCCACAAATAAAATGAAAATTGTGGAAACCAAATCAGGAGAAAACAAGCATCACCCATATTTGTCCTAATAAACATCACCAAACATTGTGATTACTTCCTATGGAACTAATTTACGCAACACCATTTTAATGCCTCACACCAACTTTGGAGACTAACTTTATTACTTCAAAAACGAACTCTACTTTCACCAGGAGATTTGTAGATTTGACCTTGTATTGTAACATTTGGACATTTACACTACAAATAATTATACTACGTGAATATTCGTGTCTAAAAGTAAAATAGAAAAGTTTGTGCACTTAGTGTTGCGAATATACGTGTTTCCTAACAAATTTGTTTCACACGATGCTGACTATTTACGATATGTTACAAAATAACATGTTTTGCAACATTTAGTATACAAATGATGCTATGGACATCAAGCATTTGAATGAATAATTGTGTAAAGATTATTGACACATTAATAACAAAATCTATCATTTCAAACCTTTAATTCCAACTAATCATAATTTATCCACACTTAATCCTAATTAATATAAAAAAGTTTGTATACATTCCCTAACTATAAAAAAGTTGTAATTCATTAGTTATCTTTTGTGTATATATATTGTAGTTGCAGTCTTGCATATTGTAGACAAAAACCATAACCCAAAACTAAAAGTACTGAAAATATTTGCTACAAACAAACCGCATGTGAAACATATCACTTACTTGATTTTACAGATTTGGGCCCTGTGAATTTTCCTGCATTTTCTCGGCATCCAAACAAGGACCGTGTAGTTAAGCAAGTTTCTTAAGCTTTTACCTGTTCTTTTCCAGTGGTGTAGAGACTCATGTTAAGAACTGATGATGCAAGGTCAATACTGGAAAAGAGAAAACATGTGAGGATAGTTTGGGAATAGTATGTAAAAGAGTAAGGGCGCAAAGGTCAAAACAAATATTTTTTTTTTTCCAGTGCTGTGGAGGCTCAGGATAAGAACTGATGAAGCAGGGCCATTACTGGAAAAGAGAAAAATTATGAGGGTAGTTTGGGAATATAAGGCAGAAAGAGTAAGGGTGAAAAGGGCAAAACAAATATTATTTCTTTTCCAGCGGTGTGGAGGCTGAGAATAAGAGCTGACGATGCAAGGTCATTACTGGAAAAGAGGAAAACTGTGAGGGTAGTTTGGGAACGGAAGATGAAAAGTAAGGGCAAAAAGGGCAAAAAAATTTGGACCATTTCTCGATTTGTGCGTGTCATCCTTGCGCAGGGGCCATGCTAATCTTCTCTGTATCGTTCCAATTTTATCGGATGTCCCCGAAGGGACAAGCTATAGGACCAACTTTGTGCTATATGAAAAAAACAAAAGTCTGGTAAGTGGTCGATGTGGGACTTTATGCAGAAGCAGTATATTAACTAAAGTTCAAAACCCAGGAGCTCGTAGCTCTAGCTGATACATTTGGTTCAAGGTGCGCGGGAATTTCTTTTCATGCCTTCTTCTCCGATGTACAATTTTTCGATTCAAAATCTCTGTCTACCAGTGAGCCGCTGTTCGATTTCATCTCAGAAATTCACTGAAATCTCAACCGCTTAAGAATTTTCATCACTCTCACTCCGATCGGAACTTCATGCTTCGCAGCTAATTTCTTCAGCGTTTCAGAGATGCCGAGTTTATCATCCGTTTTCCTCAAATCGTCTTCGCTCCCACAACCACCTGTGATTCACATATCAAGTAAGTTTATCTGTCACTCTCGGTGAATTTTTCTGCACGATAACATTGCAGGTTATGTGTTTGATGTTTTGTCTGAGTGTTTTGGTTGGATCTGTGGTGTGTAGTCTCGGATACTGGTGCCAGAAGCAGCTTGGAGGAGTTTCAGGGCTTGAAGTGGCCTGAGAGAAGGTGTTCCGGCTCAAAATTGGGGTAACTATGTGTTGTATGAATTGTTGTGTTGGCAGTGCGCTACATTGTTGTCAAATTCTTTAAGCATGGTTATGATCCAGTGTAGTTTCTTATGTGTATGTGCTTTTGTTGGGTGTGGATTGTTTGACATCAATCGAGCTTTGTAATGCATACTTCAGGTATGGACATCAATCAAATTCTTATGTGTATGTGCTTCAGTTACTGATTTTGTGCTTAAAGCTTATTAACCTTCTTGTGCTCCATTGAAAGTTTTCATCTGAATGGGGTACATATCTGGTTGTTCAGTCATTTTTCATTTATGTCATGAATGATAATGTTGGAATGCTTGAAAATGTTGCTTTTTGTTAGATCTAGTATTGATGTTCTAGTTGTTGCTTTTATTTGTGGAGATTGCAGACATTTGTGACACTGAGATATAGCATTATCATGTAAAATTAAAGGATAGTGCATCAAGTGGAAGGTTGATTAGACTTAACTTTTTCTCTGGGTATTCATGTTCTTATTATGAACTGGTTGATGCCTCTCTTTTTCCAGTGGAACTGAAGTATGTTTGTCCATATCTGAAAGTGTTGATGGTTTAGTGCCAGAGATCAACCACTTCTTTGAAAAAAGTTTGTTATTTTGCTTGAGTGCTGACTATCTATACTCCACCACATGATTTTGTCTAAAATTTGCTTTTCACCCTTCATGCATGCATGATCAGTTGCTTCTATTGTAAATCATTGCTGTCTTTCATTTACAAAATTCACTGTTCTCTTGCTCGTGTACAAGCAATTGGAGGATAAATTTAAGGGAAGCTTGGTTCGGCAGTGAGTTATTATAAGTGTTGATAAACCCCCTCAAGTTAGGCAACACCATTTGTTTGCTTCTCTATTACAAGCGAGTTGTTAACTAGGTAGATTGATACACTAACATGGTGAATGGAAATGCTATTTATCATGATAGATGACGAGCTAGGTACTAAGATGCTCAATATTTAAAATGAATGTCAAATTTAGTAAATAGGCAAACACTAGATTGCTGCACGTATCTTTCCCAGATATTCTAAAAAATCATAACCAAGCATGCATGGGACACCACCTTGACAGGGAGTAGGGGCACCTCGAATTATCTTCATGAAGAAAGCAAAGGATATTATTGGTTGTCTGCTTCCTTGATGACCTATTAGATGTTAAGGATTGAGTTATCCAGACAGTTTCTTCTATGAATATATGCATTTCATCTTGTATAATTACCAGTGATTGCTTCTAATGGTCCAAGTTACAAAGTTCCCATGATGATATGGGTTCACTAAGAACCTTCAATAACTTGATTTATTTCTTCAGTCTTCACTATTTAAACTTCTACTGACACTTTCCACTCATTGAAGCTAGCAGTAAGTAACGAAGTCCTTTCATTCCATTTCCTCTTTATCTACACATATTTACCTTTTCCTTTTTTTTTTTTTTCTTCTTCTGCAGATTGTTGTTCTGAATATCCCTGTAAGCTAAGCTTCTACTCTTTGTACTCTGTGTTAGGATTTTAAGTGAAATTTCATGTGTAAGGACAAACTGTTTTAGGATTCTGTGAAATATTACTTAATTATCTGTTTCACACAGTAGGAATCGCATTTCATTATTTGAAAGATGAAAGGCTAAACATACACTTGATAATCTTTTAACTTGATTTTATCCAGAATAACTGGTGGCTGAGAACAATGATGTTCCTGTCCTGGATCATGATATGAAGTTCTGGAAATGAGTTCAATCCGTTGCCCTTTTTAGCTTCAAATGTAGATTGTCTGAAGTCAGGCCTAAAAGAATATTATGTTCTAAAGCATGGCAATAGTTTAAATTTTAGACAAAACGTGAGACTTGCTTTCCTAGAGGTTATGTTTGGACTCAATTCATGGTAGCTTGCTTTCATTTTGAGATATAAATTGTGTTAATTAGAAGTTGGCACTTGGTTGGGTATTAGTTAGTCTACTCCATCTAGGTTCATTCCAGTTCAACAACTTGTCTTAATTAGATACATAACTTTTTTAACTGCCACTAGATCCTCTCCATCATTCATTGCCAGACATATCTTGTATGATATGTCAACATCTTGTCACAAAATGAAATTCCATTGTTATTGATTGTAATTTTTTTGGTGTGTTATCTCTTTTCTGCTTATTAGGCGAAATGTGACAATGGGGAGTGCAATAGCTTGCCATGCACAAAGAAAGCAATAGGAGTAATGGAGTGAATACAGGTGGAAGCTAGTTAAGCTCGAATATGAAAAAACTCTTGAAATGGAGCACCAACTCTAGAATCAGAGAGCAAAAATTCAATTCAATCTGGAGGGGAAATAAATACCATATATTTTCACATCATTGCTAGTTTGTAAGGCCAAAGATAAAATTGAATTTCTAAAAAAAAGGTGGGTGATAGTTGGGTGGAATCAGAAAAGGATATCAAAGGATGCCTCTTTTCCTTTTTCTCCGATCTTTACCACCCTTCCTCTGGCTCCCCGGAAAGATCAATCCATCGATCTGATAGCTTCTAAAATCCATAGGAAGCTATCCATCAGTCAAATCTCTAGGTTGAATGCCCCCTTTTCATTGGATGAAGTTAAGAAGGCAATCTTGGATATAGGAATATTACTGGAGATTTAGTTTCCTCTGATATCCTAACATCCCTAAACTTGTGTTATATCCTTAGAGACCTTAAACTCATTTAACTCTTATTCCTAAAGTGGATAGTTCTCAAGATCCATCGGACTTCAATCTTATCAGTCTTTGTAACTTTAGTTATAAAATAGCTTCTAAAGTCCTATCGAATAGAATTAAGGATGTTATTGGTCCCTCATCTCTCTAATGCAAAATGGCGTCATCCTAAGACGAAAGATTCAGGACAACATCATATTGGTGAGTTGCTTCACAATATTGAAAGATTTAAGAAAGGTCGATCCTTCAAAGGAGATCTAAATATGGACATTAGAAAAGCTTATGACAGAATTAGGTGGGATTATCTTATGGAAATTGTGAAGGCTCAAGGCATCTCCCAAAAATGGTTAGACATTATTTGTCAATGTATCTCTATTGTATCCTGCTTTGTGATCGTTAATGGAAAGGAGTCAAATTGGTTCAAACTTATCTAAAGTCTAAGGCAAGGAGATCTTCTATCTCCTTATCCCTTTCTTCTGATGGTTGAAGGTTTCTCAGCTCTCATTGCAGAAGCTCAGAGACTCAAGGAGATTAAGGGTCTCTCTATCTCTAGGGGAGGTCCGGAGATTAGTCATCTCCTTTTTGCGGAGGACTCGTTTATCTTCTTCCATCCCTCTTTGAAAGCATGTAACAATGTTAGATCGATCATCTCCTTATTATTTGAGGACGCTTATGGTCAATCCATCAGTAAGAAAATTCAGAATGATTCATTCACATTTTTCAAGATATTATACCTTTCAAATCTTTCCCAATTCGGGCAGATACTTGAGAATTCCATATTTGGAAGAATATTCAAGAAGAATATGTTCCTTTATTTGAAGAAGTGTGCCGAACAGAAGCTCTAAGGTTGAAAACTTAATCTTCTCTCCCCAAGCAAGAAAGTTGATATTTATTCAGTCTATTCTTAGTTCAATCCTCATTTTCGTGAAATCCTAATTATGAAGTGTAAAAGCTAAGGTAAGCTTCTCATAAAAGGTAAGAGTTTCTAGCTAACGAAAGCAAGATACTAGTTAGAGAGAGTGGAAAGTCCAGTTCAAAAAATCATGATAAGAGGTTCGAATCATGTCACTTCGATTCAAAAGAGATTACTCCCAAATGTGGGTACACTCAGGGTATTTAGTTAACGAATAATACTTTAATTTTCATAAATTAGAAACTCGTGTTTGCTGCTAGAACTTTTTTGACTTTTTAATGAGAATCCTATATAGTAATTCTTTCATTAGACGTTATTCCCTATATCCGTAGGGCAGAAGTGTAGTTATTTCAGCATTCAGAATTTTTTTGGGTAAGGGTTGAGACGAGGTAAGGGGTTTGTGTCTTAGAAATACCCAAAGCTTTAATGTTACTCTTCTTGCTAATCAATTTAAGAGAATCATTCACAACCTTCACAACTTGGTTCACAAGGTCTTTCTTGGGAAATATGGCACAAATAACCCCCTCAAGTGCTACTGATGCCTACACAGCAAAGTAGAGGCGGTTTCATCGGCATACAACTTTATTTTTCAAAATAATATTAAAAATATTTGTATTCGGACTAATTCTCTAACACTCTACAGGAAAACTCAAACGAGTAATAAGAACAGAACCAACAGCATAGTAGACTATGGAACAGCCTTGGTTGGTATACATTAGACCTATCCTTTTTTTTTTACAATAACCGTAATGGTGATCTTTTGTATGCGAATAGAAGCTCAAGAATCAAGCTAATGGCCTAAACAAACTATGGTCTTGTAATAATCTGATGCATGCTTACTTTGTTTTGTAATATGTTCACCCGCTTTCATAAAATAAAAATGTAGAGCACATGTTACCATATACATCTTCCCATGAAAAATTTGAGTACCAAAGAATAAAAGAGATAAAACCACCTACATGACAGCATATATTTCAAACTTTGACCATGAGGTGTTGTGTATTTATTTCAATTACCATTCCAACCACACTTTCTTGAAGGCTTAAACAACAAAACACTATACCCAGCACTTGGCAATATTTTCTAGGTAACATCATGTTTATTGAAACTGGAACTAATCAAAGCCGAGTTTTCTTCTCAATCGAAAGGTTAAATCAAACATAATGCAACATCATTTGAAAATTTTGGGCACCTTCAATCAGAATTGGATTTCACGATAAAATTTTGGCGAGTGATTGGGTTCACGACTACTGGTGGCCCAGCACGACGTGGCCAAGCCTGGAGCCTCTTATCAGTTGCTTCATACCATGACTTGTTTGAAACAGTTGGGGGGGTTGTACCTGGGTGAAACATCTATTAGCTCAACTAAATAATAAAATGCTTACAGTTGAAAACTAAAAATTCAAAAGAAGTCCACAAAATACCTCCAAATATCTTCTTGTCTGAAACATAGTGGTCACAAGTGAATGCAATAACAAAGGATGCAGCTACAGAACCGATTATGTACTTTGCTCTTGACATGTTGGAACTGCAATGTTCAAGATGCTATATCATGCAATGTGGTAGAGGAAAACATGAAAGGACACCCATAGACAATCCAGAGTTGGCACAACATTACACAAAAAAATTGATAATAAAAATAAATAAATAAACTAAAAAATGGTGGCCTGTACAAGAGGGTCAACATACATAGTCTTACCCCTACTTTTGCATAGAGATTGTTTTCTATAGTCAAACCTGTGACCTCAAAGTCACATGGCAAGAACAATACCATTGCACCAAGGCTCACCCTTCAAACATCATACCAAAATCAAATGCAGTTCTTCCGGAAAATTAAAAACTCATCTAGTTGTTGCAACATGATATTAGAGAGTCAAATTATAAAACTGAACTCATATATGCAGAATCAGGGCTTTGAAACATGGAATTCATCATTGATACATTGAAAAAAATACAATGAAAGACAGACAGGTACACGTGAAAAAAATTGTACATGTTGTAAACAAACAACAAGCTATGGGGCAGAGCAGCCTGTCTCATAAGGAGAAGGTCAATTGTATGTTTCAAACAAAATGTCATATCCAAGAGAGGGGGATATAGGGTATAGGCTACGTAACTAAATTTTCTATCCAAGAGAGGGGGATAATGGGAATAGGCCTATGTAGCACAGATTCAGACACCCAATACGATTCGCTACACGTGATTGGCAATTTCTAATAAGTATAGGATATGATTCGTTAGGACACAATTTTTTATTATTTGTTCATAAAGATATTTTTATATCAAATAATTACTTATATTAGAGTTCAAAAATTAAATTAAACAACATTACACACACAAAACAAAATCATCTTCAACATAAACCACAAAACTCAAGCCATTAGGAAAAGAAAAGGAAACTTCAGTATTCTCAATATTCAATATAAAGGGAAAGAGTTTTTGTCAAAAATCAAAATGGAAGATAAAAAAGGACAGATTTTCTGGATTTCGGCCTAAATTTCAGGCGATAATCGCAAATAGTAAAGTACCATACGTCGACTGCGCACTCTCTGCTCTCCAGAGTCTCTCTTCTTAGTTTGTGTTTGAGATTGAGAAGGAGATGGTAAGGTTTTTTTTTTTTCCCCACTTTTCCCCAAAAATATTATTTTAAAATTCGGAATTGCAAATCTGATACATGATTCACGTGTCCTTTGCGACTTCGAAATGAATCCTCATTATTTTAGAATTTTTTATTTTTTGGATATACTTATTCGCAAATCGAAGCACATTTTTGACAAACCCGTAGTGAATCTGTGATACTATACGGATTCGTAAGGTGTTGAGCAAATCAGTGCTTCATAGGGAATAGGTAACGAATGGTAAGCAAGCAAAAACAAATAAGATCATAAAGTAAATCAAAGAAAGATACAGCAAACTGCCTGATCACGGAACAGAGTAGCAACGTATACAAGTTCATTTTACTGAAACAAAAATACATTGATAAAAAATTATGTCCTTGGCAAATGAAATGGGTTCACTTCCAATTGACTATCTAATCATTGAACAAAATGCATGGAATCAAAACCTGAAGACCTACTGTGCATCATCCAAAATATTCAGATGTAGAGACGAAAAGAAAATGTTGCAGAGAAGTTAGAGAGGAGAATGCTAGAGAGAGGAGTTAGAGAGGACAACAAAATTCTATATTTCCTGCCAAGAAACAGATGCATAAAACAATAATTGAACATGTCAAGCTGGGTGTCAAAAGGACAGTTTAGACAATGAACAGCATCTAAATATTTCAAAAGTAAAAACCATAGAACACAAACAAAATGCATAATTGGCCAAAATCAAATGCTAGTATGAATATCCAGTTTAGAGTTTAACAAACTGTAAGTCAGCTAAAGGTGCAGTAGCTGTGCTGAAGACTAATAATTTATTTTAACCATCCATACAACCTAGAAGCAAACAATTCTTTACACAAATTCGTTCACCAAACTCTAAACTGATATCAACGTAATTCAAGTAAAATTATTAGATCCAAATGTAGGAATTAATTTGTCAAAATTAAAAAAACTAAAAGCAAAATCGAACCAGATTACACCAGAATTTATTGCCAAAGAAAGTACATATGCAAACCAAGCACCAACAACACAGAAACAAACCACATACACATTCATAATTATCTAGGATCAAGAGAACAAATAAATCAGAAATTATACCAGTAGCAACGAGACAAATGAAACTACAAAACCCTAATTCACCGCACATGTATCGGTGAAACATCAATCAGATCTACGATTTAGAGATAAGCTAGTATATCAATAAACCATTGAGAATTAAAAAGATCGTGTATTTAGAGCTACTAGTATATAAAACTACCAGATTACGATCCTCATCTTCTTTTTCCTCGATTTTATAGAAAACCAATAGGTACAAAGAGAAATTAATAGAAAAAGAGATGAAATTGAAATGAGAGATAAGAGAGGGGTGTGAAGCATTCTTACCCAGAGAGAGGAACTGCGAAACTTGGAAACCCTAATTCGAGAAACGATGATAAAATTATCTGGTTGATAGGCTGAGCTAAATTGAGGAGGTTAAGCAATGGGTGGAGCTAAATATTGTTCTCTTTTATTGACAAATGACAATTATACCCTTATTTAAAATGGATGAAAACAAATCATTTTTTAAGAGAAAATAGAACAATTATTTTTAGGTTAAAGGCATCGGTGGTACTCAAACTTTGGGCCGAAATCTAATTTAGTACTTAGATTTTAATTGCACCAAAGTTAGTTTCCAAACTTTAATTTTCAACTCAATTTAGTACATGTCGTTACTTGCAGTTAACTAAACCGTTAAATTTTGGTGATGTGGACATATAGAGCTGATGCGGTTAATTTTGAGTTTTGTGAGAGATGACGTGGCTTTTGAAATAAAAAAAATCAATAACATTGATGCTGACTAGGCATGGAATTCATTTTTTAATTTAAAAAATAAAAATCAGAAATCAATCTTCCTCTAATATCACCGCCCGTCAGAGCTTCTCTGGCACCGGTGGTCATTGTCGGAGCTCACCACTATCACTATATAGAGACAAATTAACCAGATATGAAATGGTCCCTGTCTTCAGCCATGGAAGCCGACCCTAGTGTTTCTGTAATCACACTTTGTTTTTGCCATGGAAGCTTGTCGTAGGCGTCGACTCCGCCGTCCACGTTGTCGCCTCCGCTGTCCACGTCGTTGCTTCCGCCGATCTGCTTTGGAGCTCCACCGTGTCACCGAATATGGGCAGGACGTGACCTACCCAACAACAGGGACACCTCCAGCACCAGCTCTTCGACCGACGGCGGCGACTTTTCCAGCTTCGACAGACGGCGGCAACTCCTCTAGCTTCGACCGACGGCGGCGACTCCTCTAGCTTCGACCGACTGCGGCGATTCCACCGACGATGGTGGCGTGACTGAGATAGGGGAGAGGGAGAGACGATCTGTGAGGGAGAGAGAAGAGAGTGGGGTGATATTTTTATGTTAATTAAAAATGAAATAATATCCACGTCAGCATATAGGTGGTGCAATTATTTGCCACATCAGATCAACTAAATTTTTCCACGTAAGAAAGCCTGAGTACACGTGGCGGGAGTTAACGGTTTTCTTAACGGGCTGGAACGACGGGTATTCAATTGGGTTGAAAATAAAAGTGCGGGTATCAGCTCTGGTAGAATAAAAGATTGGGTACTAAATTGGGTATTCAGTCAAAGTTTGGATATCACCAGTGCCTTTAACCCATTATTTTTAGAGCTAAAGTTATAATTGATCATCCAACTATACTCGTTGATCCTCTTACTATTTTTTAAATCACCAATAGTGGTCCAACTACACATTCTCATCAACAGTGCCCGAAATATGTAATTTCATTAATTTTGTAAAAACTATGTTAATTACCTTTAGTTTGAGGAAAAAAAAAATGCATGTACCTAGCACATGATTTCATCATTTTCCTTGAACGTTATGTGTACTGCAAATGAAACCCTGCAATTTGAAAGCTGCTACACTACTTCATATATCTGTAAATTTCTAACTTAACTATAATTGGCATGCTTTTGAAACAAGAGTAACAACAAATTTTTTTCCCCATATTCACAAGTATATGAAGCAAACGTTGCTACTCCCAAATTGTAGGGTTTCATTAGCAGCAAACATGATGTTTATGAAAGATGATGAAGTCATGTGTCAGGCACATGCTTATATTTGTCTTAAACTAACGTCAACTAACGAAGTTTTCACAAAACTAATAGAATTGCATTTTTTTTTGGCACTGATGATGAGAATGTATAGTTGGAGCACTATTGGTGATTTTAAAAATAGTAGTAGGATCAACCATTATACAAATGCATAATAGAATGATCAATTATAACTTTAACACTTATTTTTATTTTAAAAAAACAATTATTTAATTATTCTCTCTCCCATTTCCGTTTGTCTTACTCTCACACACATCTTAGTTCATCAACCATCACCCTCTTATCATGATGGTAATTTTAGTTTTCCCCCAAAGTAAATGGATGCATATCAAATTGGGAAAATAAATTTGTATACACATCACATTATAATACATTTTTCGTCGTGTATAGTTAAATTTACATATTTATACAAGTTGTTCTAATAATGCAAAATTGTTCATAAAATGCAACATGAATTTGATAAGTGTTTTGTAATATCCAATTTTGTCTCATTTCCCAAATCTCTACCCCATGTTTTGGTTGTGGATATTTTTCACGTCTTGGACAGAGATTTTCTACGTCTCGTAACTCGCTTCGTTTTTTAAATATATATATATATAT
>JAYMTA010002826.1:0-15603 GCA_036897625.1 Pelargonium cotyledonis | reverse complement strand
ATCGCGGAATAAAATAAAAAAAATCGTACCGTAAAAGCACAAAATAAAATTAAGTGCCCCAGCGGCATAAATGATATATTTCAGGGAATAAAAAAGATTTTTTCAGGTTTGTTTTGGATTACGAGAACCAAATGCGCAGGCGAGCCGATGTGTTGACGGATTCGTCTCCACCCGAATTCCGCAAAGCTTCCACTACCATGGCCGTGGGATCGAAGATCTACCTCTTCACAGCTTCGCCAAACGAAACAGGCTTGCGCGATTCCTTACATTCTATCGACACCAGCGACGCCGAGCCGCGGTGGATCTCAGAGTCTCCGATCCCCAGTCCGCAACCCGATCTCGCCTGTGCACATCTCGACGGCAAGATCTACATCATGAATCGCAGAGGGGATCGGTTGACTAACAACGATTGGGCAGACGTCTTCAATCTGAAGACGAAGATGTGGTACAGCGCGAAAGCACCTCGACCGCTGCTTCAGGAATTGGAATGGGCAGGTAAAGATCATTGTGCGTGTCTGCTCAGCCCTGTTGTGGCCGATCCGTGCAACGGCCGTATCTTGATCTACAATCATAATCATTATCAGCCTAAACTCACTGCATATTATCCAGATTCTAAAAGAGCCGAACGTTTCTCAAGCAATGAATTACTACGCTGGCGCAACAAGTGTCAGGTGGTTGTCGGTGACTTTATGATATCTTCTGCTGGGGAGGTCGATAGTTTGGTTGATTCTCTGTTTGTTCATGATTTGGCTAATGGTGCGAGTCGCGTGCCAGTGCATTGGGTGTACTCTCCCACCTGCAAAAACAGAGGCAGCTTTGTATTTGGTGAGGATGCGGAATGGGAGGCTGTGCTTGATTTGGGCGATGGCAAGTTGTGCTTAGCGATGCAGGTATCAACGTGGAGGCCAAAGGAGTATTATATTGGAGGCATGATAGTTGAATTGGATACTTCTCGAGCGATTAGCATATCTGTGATATCTCATTTCGCTGCCCCGATTGAAAATCCTAGGTACGATATCAGAGATTACTTGTCCATAGTTCCTCCTCATCCTGCTGTGTAAGGTTAGTAGAGTTTCCTTTATTCCTTGTCTGTATCTTGTTAGCATCTTGTAGAATTGTTGCGGTCTCAATGCTATGACATGATCTTGCTTTCGTACTCCTTAAATAAAATCGAATAGTTAGGTCGGAAACTGCGTAAACATCACATGAAAAAATGCATACATTACCTCACATGTACTAGCGGAGCCAGCCTTCGAAAGTGGAGGGGCCGACACACATTTCCTGTAGTTCACTTCCCTGAATTGAAAATTGAATACATTTCATAATATTAAGAGTTATTTGAACTCACTTACTACTAAATAGAGCATGGCATTAGTTCAACCATTTCTCAATGTGCAACATCTTATTCCATTGCTCTTATGCTCGTGATAGTAAGCATCTTTGAAAATTTCTCACGGGATATTATTACCTTGATGATTATGGGAATGTTAGCTCTTATATTCTTAATAGAACACATGGTGTTTCACTATTGCTATAGAAAAGATCGACTATGAAGGAACAAGAAATAAAATTGTTGCTTCTCTTGCACCAATAAGATTTAATAAGATTCTGGACGGGTGGAAAATAAATTCACATAGGTTCACTGTTCTTTCGAAAATGGCCCGTGATATTTTAGCGACTCCCAGTACTATTATTTCTTTCAAGTTTTGCTTTTAGGGCAAGAGGCCGTGTTAAATGATTTTAGGAGCTCCATAACTCCTATAATTGTATAAGCTCTAATATTTTGTCAGTTTATTAACAATTGTTGTGTAATGTACTTATCAAATTATTATACTCAGTTTAAAATTTTCTACTTCTCATAGGTATAATTGTATTTAAAATTTTGAATTATCAATGAATTTCGAGGTTCAAACTTATCATTTCATTGGGACTTTTTCATAAGTTTAATGTTATTGGGCCCTACAAATCCAGATCCAGTTTCATTTTGGATCATGATGGTGCAGCCCATTTACCGAAACCGATACTGTCGAGAACCGCCTATGAAATCGCTTATGAAATCAATGGACCATGGTTCTGAAAATTCTTATACTGTTTTAGAGAAAAATTAGAACTGCATTGATTTTATTATTTGAGATATTGAGTCAATGTACGAAGGATTTTGGAGTACGTGAATTTTTATTTTTCATTTTCTCATTTTGACAAATTTTAGTCAAACATAATAAAATGCACTTTACATTTATTTTTGTCACTGTCTCATGTTAAATTAGGGTATCAAATGATACCAAAATATGTTTAAGCAAGCACTCCGTTGATGATTGAACAAAGCTTAGAGACTTGGGAGTCAAGCAACTTGTTTTAGTATTGCACCAAAGAGGAATGCGACCTCCTGATCAGCCTCTAGGGAGAGAAACAAGATTGAATCGATCTCTATTTAACAATCTCCACAAACATTTAATTTTACATACATATGAAAAAGATGAATGATGTACCAAACTACTACATTTTTTAACATCAAAAGTAGTACTATATTGCATAAACTATGATAATAAGAGACATATTCAGTACTGTATTTGAGAGGGCACATCCATATTAGATGACTTAACTAACACATGAACTGCCTTTACATGCTCTTCGTACTTGTTTGAATTTTTATAATGCAAAA
Organism: Pelargonium cotyledonis; assembly: GCA_036897625.1. Taxonomy (NCBI): domain Eukaryota; kingdom Viridiplantae; phylum Streptophyta; class Magnoliopsida; order Geraniales; family Geraniaceae; genus Pelargonium; species Pelargonium cotyledonis. The sequence goes on along the minus strand of JAYMTA010002826.1, from coordinate 12,941 downwards.
TCGCCATTTCCCCCTCAAATTTAAAAACAATAATTAAAACGCTGCTCATTACGACAATCACTCCTTTTCCAAATGAAAAAATCGTTTTTTCATCAAAACTCTAATATTATAACAGATACGTAATTAAATATACGCCACGTGTACAACATATTTTATAAACCGGGCGCTCCGCGTCAAAAATTCATGGGATGGTGGTGGTATCATATATGTCGGGTTATTATTCGTCGAAACTTAAATATGAAAAATATACGTGCCACACAGACGGTCACGTCACTTTATACATAAAATTTTGTACCAAATTTGGGACATTTAGCATTTTCCATATCAGAACCGACATTGTCGAAAACTGCCTATGAATTCGATCAGCCATGGTTCTGAAAATTCTTAAACTGCCATTCTCTGTTCGGATGATGTGTTTGGTCTGTCAGAAGGTGCCCTGACCGTGCACACCCCTAGAATTAGGAGTTCAACGGCCTAAAACTCTAGTACTTTATCGTGACAACATTGGGACTACATATTTTTGTGCAGATTACGTCTGTCACAACTGCAGGAAACATATTGCAATTGTATCATTTTTGTTCGTTAACATTTCAGCTCAAAAGATCAACTCGCAGATAATCTCTCAGAATCATTTAGTGGACAAGTCTTTTAAGCAGCATAGACCAATTGGTTTTGTCACACGCAGTTGATTCTACACAGCCTATGCACCAAAAGTTACTCCCACTAATCTCTCTCGATCTTGTGCATAACTGATTGAGTGGTGCTACATTTTCTGCCAAGAAAAATCAACCAAAACTTCAAAAGAGATAGCGACAACCACAAGTGAGTGGAAATTACAACCCATTGACTTGCTATGAAAGTATTCGGACTTAATGATCTTCACCTAATTCTCATTTTGCTACTTGTCTATATAGCAACCTATTGACATCTTGAAGAAGACCATAGATTCTACACAGCAAAAGTTACAAACAAATTGCTGAATTTTACAGATCTCTTTCAGTTCTAGCCCTGTGATCTGATCATACACAAACATCAATCATGCCACTCTTTCGCTGCACTGGGACTCAACTACCCATCCCCAGCACATCCAACACAGAGATGCAAGGACAAGTTATAAGATCTTTGAATCACTCAAATGATGGAGGTGAGGACACATCTTTTGCATTAAAGTATAGAAAACTTCCTGTTTACTTAAGATCTTGCTTTGACTATTGTTGCATATTCTCTACGAGATATCAAATAGATAGAGCAGAACTAGTTAGGCTCTTGTTGTCTGAAGGGCTAGTGCAAGCAAAACCTGGGGAGATACTCGATGACATAGCGAAAAACATCATTCAAGAATTAATTAGCTTGGGGATGCTTCTAGAGGTAGATGATGGGACTAAGCTTAGAGTTTCTAGACCATATCTTGAACTGTCTGTTTTTCAATTGGGGATCCAAGAATTTGCCACCCTTTCTGCAAATTTGCCTATCCGAAGGGTTATGGATGAACCCATTAACATCTCTCCAAAAGCCTTGTAATGAAGTCATTCTTCTCTTATTCTTATTACAATGGCTTTTCTTTGGGTTTCATTAAAGTTATTTGTGAGATGAAGTTCTTGGTAGTGTTGGATCTAGAGGGTAAGATTGAGCATTTACCCGATGAAGTCGGAGATTTGACTCTCCTCGAGTATTTGGCCTTGAAGAGCTCAGAACTAGACGAGCTTCCAAAAAGTATAGGTAATCTTCAAAAGCTACAAACTTTGGACATATCCATGTGCGGGAAGCTACACGAGCTTCCCTTTGAAGTTCTTAGTATTCAAAATCTGAGGCATCTTATCATGTCCAAATGTATTGATGGTTTTGATATAATAGTGCCAAAGGGGATTGAGACAATGGTGAATCTCCACACTTTGTGTGGGTTATATGCTGGAGGCGGCATTGCTGATGAGCTCAGTAGGTTAACCCAACTACGAGAGCTAGGAGTGAAGCGCATGTCTGACGATCATGCAGCTGAGCTATCCACATCTATCATGAAGATGGTCAATCTTGTTTCTCTGTCTCTTGAAGCAGAAGAAACCTGCCTCGATGATGACACAAATGCTACATTACTTCCTTCATTGGAGCCATTTTTGCCTCCACCTCTTCTTCAAAAATTGTACTTGTACGGTGGCCTAGTTGAAATGCCCAATTGGATTGCCACCATGGAGAGCCTGAGCAGACTAGATTTGTCCCACACATTCCTATATGAGAACCCAGCTCTGGTGCTTCAGTATCTTCCAAACTTGAAGCATCTGGGTCTAGAGAACGCCTACAAGGCGAAGCGCATTGGTAAGGAATTTTGTGAGGCGGGCGGGTTTGCAAAACTAGAATCTCTCATCATTTCTTCTTATTTTCTTGTTGAATGGACTGAGATTGAAAATGGAGCTTTCCCAAGCTTGAAGTATCTATCTTTGGGTAATTGTATGAATCTGATGTTTATTCCTGAAGGCTTGCAGTACATTTCTACACTTCAACATTTGCACATTGGGTTGTCCCATGACCTAGCACGAAGATTACAAGGTGTCGAGAGTTACAAGATCAAACACATTCCAAAGTTAACGGTTAGGTTACCATTCGACCATACCTTCCCAAAATAATTTCTGCAATGCCTAAATCTGTTCATCTCTGTAAAGTCTGTAATGCAGTTTGGTTCAAGCAAATAGGATTGCCCTGTAATATTTATCACTATAGCTCAATGTGAGGCACTTGTTTTTGCAATGATTTGCATGATTTTGTCAATCTTCTCATTATATTATGAAAGCAACATTAGATGGGTCATCTTCAGGGTTAATGTCCCCATAGTGGTACAACCAAGAGGATTTTCAATCCAATCAGAAGCCCAAAATCTTGCAAGTCTAAAACCAATCTTTTTGCAACCCCAAATCCAAACCAACACTTATTCTTGCACTGAACTTTCTAGAGCCTCGGAGATTTTAGAATTTCAGACGCTTCAGTAAAATTCTAGATTGATAAGGATGCACAAGTTGCTAGGCATTGTAAAAATATGTAGATGCTAAATTTCAACAGTAGATAGTGGAATTGCACTTTGTATCTTATCCGTTCATTTTGGAAGTCTAGTTCAATAAATACGAGGGTATTCTATTTGTCCTAACCAAGAACTTGTTAGTGATAAATACGAATTGCTACGTCATTACAATGTCTCAAAACATAAGACCACAAATTATCATTTTCACACCAAATACACCTTTGTCTTTTCATCTCATTAACATAACACTAAGAATGTTATCTAATTCAGTAAAAATGATAAATTTATCTTCATAAAACCCATGCACATGGACCATTTTTCCTAAACAAACTCCTTGAATCCCTGTAAACAATTTTTCGCAAATAAATTCCTTAAACCCCTCACAAATAAATTCCTTAAACCCTTATCAATCAATTCTATGATCATGCTATTGACAACTACGACGGCGTGTAATGTCTTAATTTCATGAACTCACCTTGTGTTTATTCATATCGATTTGTTAAATAAGATGTTATTTCTTTTTGAAGTTTTTAGTCCTCTAATAAGGTACTTTTCAGTGATATTTTCGTTTTGTAAATATTTAAATTTATTTAGTTTGCTGGATATATTTCAAATACTAGTTATGTTTGAAGAATTTGTTATGTGAAAGTTTATCAAAAAAATAAATTTATACTATTTTTGTTTTGTTTTGTTAACTGGTTTTGCTTAAAAGCGAGAGGTTTTACTAGTTGGATCAATTCTTTTTGGTGTGTTTAAATTGGCAAGTAGAACAAGGTGTTTTGGTGGTGATGAAGATGATTGGTGTTGGTTTGAAATTGGAGAGGAATGAGTTCATCTTGGTCATGTTTATGAATATTTTAATTTGTCTAAAAATTGAACCACCAAAAGAGCAATTTTAACATTTAGAAAGACAGATAATGTGTCAAATATGGGCAAGAATTACAAATAGACTGAAAACATGTGAGTGTAAATGTTATAAAAATGAGAAAAATGGAGTCCTGTGTTTTTGGGACCTTGTAACTTGGTCATCATTCATAGCTATCCCAACTTGTACAAATTCTAGATTCCTTTTAAAGTTCAGCTTTCTTTTGTTTATTTGAAATATTCGTTTATGGGTGTGTTATTACATTATTTATAGCTGTTAAAATCTTGACTCGATGTTAGGTTGTTTCCAACATACTTTGATCAAACCCGAATTGTCTATTTCTCACACCATGATGTTCTCAAGAAAAATTCAGCCAGTCTCTACCCTTAAACCCATAATAAAACAGAGAAGAATAAGAAAGAACCAATGTGTGTATTTGTTACCTTTATCAGGTTCATTTCTTGAAAACAAGATGTAATTTTCTTACAAAAAGTAACTTACCGGTTACCAGGATGTTACTCACTGAAATTTGAATTGAAGATCTAACATTAGATTTTATGTTTGTTGTCTTCTATTTCGAACACATATGTTGTTGTTTCTGTCAAATGTTTTTAAATTTGTACCATGATTCAGTTTCCATTCCATTTTTGTTGCTCATATTCATTTTACATATTGAAACAGTCTATTTGGCAAGATAATTAATCAGATTTACAGAAGTAGCAAAAAAATTAACAAAAAGTGTGTCATGCACTCTCTATAGCTTCATGAAAAGCTTAGCAGAGTTGACAAAAGTTGCTTTCCTCATTAAATATCTACAAATCTTTGGATACCTATCTCCTTGAGCTCATCTAGGGTAGAAGGAACTGTAAGAAACACTGGCAACTGATCCAAAATTAGCAGCATTGACATCTTTAGAAGCTCCCTCTGACGCGTCGTTAAGTTCCATAGTCCCCTCATCTATGAAAGGCGGATTGGTGGGCGCAGGGAGGTGCTCGTCCTTGTTTCTCAGCAGCTGCAGTGCTTTGGACATTGATGGTCGAAGTGAGGGAGTTTCTTGAGTGCACAAAAGTCCTATATGCATCACTCTCAGAATCTCATTCTTGATGCTGCTGTCATGGTAGTAGTCATGTAACATTATGTTCGAGTCGAATAGTTCATCAGCAGTTCCTGATTGGAAATGCTTCCAAGCCTGTTTCAATGCCAAAACATCTATAAGTACTATAATGGTTCAAAATGAGGATTGTAAAGAAAATGAAATGGATTCTGAAACTTAATTACCATGGTAACTAGGCTGGTATCAGAAAATTCTGAGTTTTTGCTCTTATTGTTTTGCATTCCTGTCACAATCTCTAGCACAAGCACACCAAAACTGTAGACATCTGCCTTTTCTGTCAACTGGCCATGAGCTAAGTACTCTGGAGCCATGTATCCTCTGAGGACTCGCGAAAAGTTTGAATCATTAAAAATGATCATATTCATGTTGTCTCCTTGAAACTTGTTTAAAACTGATGGATTCACTTACAATGTTCCGGCTATGGCAGTGCTGATGTGACTCTTGTCATCTTCGAAGGACCTGGCCAAACCAAAATCGGCGATTTTTGCACCAAGCTTCCTGTCCAACAGGATGTTACTAGCCTTTATATCTCTGTGAATGATCCTGTTATTCGAGTTTTCGTGGAGGTAGACCAAGCCTTCTGCTGTTCCCATCGCAATCTCATATCTCTTTCGCCAATTCAGTGTTTTGCCTTTATTTGAATCTGCATTTGAGTTTAGCAAATTGAGAGACTTTCATTGATAGTCTCAAGTTTAGGGAAGTTACTGAAACCGAGTGTGGATTTTTACATACCGAAGATGAAATGATCGAGGCTCTTGTTAGGCAGGAACTCGTAGACTAGAAGGCTTTCGGGTCCCGAGCAGCTGCATCCTAGCAGCCTAACCAGATTCTTGTGTTCCACACTGCTGATTATGTTAACTTCATTGAAGAAATCTGCTGCTCTATGCCTGTTGTTGAAGTAAAGCCTCTTGACTGCAATTTCCCTTCCATCAGGCAAAACTCCCTGCAATTCAACTAGCTAATGAGTCTAAAAGGAGAAGCTCAGTGCACGAGACAGAGAGACTGTTTTCCTGACTCGAGAGTCCAGGGTCACAAGACAACCACCTTAAAAAAAGTACCTTATAAACTGATCCAAATCCTCCTTGCCCCAGCTTGTTGACATCGTCGAACGATCTTGTAGCCTTCTCCAGAGTTGAGTACTTGAAGTTCAAGCTACTGTCGTTTAGGGTCTTCGCCAATTTCTTCGTGTCATTCGAGCCTGATAAGCAAGAATCACTTAGAAAACATGAAGTCTAGGCTTTAAATATTCATAATCTGTATATAGATCCAAATTAAAATTACCTCTTCTTTTCCTTTCTATGATCTTGTGCTTCAATAGAAGAACTCCAACAAATACTCCAACCACCAAAACAATGAAGGAGCTAACAACTGAAGCTACAATCACTACAATGATACCTATGAAAAAACAGAAGTCCACATCAATGATGAGGTAAAATTCATGATTCTTGAACTGATTTTAATCTTGTACCTTTACGACTCTTTTTCCTCGGTTCCTTGTTCAGGAAATCAGTATCCGAGTACCTCATGAAGCAACCCGTGTTCAGTGCCCGCCCTTCTGACCAAGGCAAGCATCCTAATACTAATGCAGAAGCACTCTCCAAGCACGCCTTGCACGAGCTCTCTTTCACTGTCTTCCAGCAATCCGCTAGCGCAAAAGCAGACTCATTCGCTGTCCCTGGCACTGCCACGCGAGTCCTGGCATAGCCTTTGTTGCTCGTAGCCATAGCAACCGCGCGCAACACAGCCTGTCTAGCTGGTTCTAGAAATGTATTGTTCTTTCTGGTTGTGTTCCCACACACAGCATGATCTTGGGGTCCAGAAAACTCATCAAAGAAGCTGTAATTCTCAGACCTCATGAAGCAACCATCTAAGTAAACGCGGCCACTGTTGAAAGGGAAACATTGGGGGAGAACTGTACGCGCCTCAGCGTAACATAACACACAGTCCTGAGGAGGGAGATCTCCATAACACTGAGCCAGGCCATAGTTAGTATCAGGTCCTGAGCCTGAGACTGCTACTCCAAAACCAAAAGTCTGTATCTGGGAACTGATGTTTTCCATTGAGGATACAAAATTTGGAACAAATAGTGTTGTGTTATGCTCTTTTTGTGTCCCACATGATATGTTGATCACTTGTGCTCTTGAATCTCCCTCAGCTGGCTCTTGCAATATTGCAGATACAAGAACAAGGAAGAGAAGTAACTGGAAAGAGGCTGGTGTGTTGCTTGATCTCTTCATTTTAGACCACTGGTTCAGAATCAAGCTCTCTTTGATCAAGAAACCATGTTGAGGAAAGAAATGGTAATTAAAGTTTCTATCATGAAAAAAACAAATGATTGTGCAATGCATTTTTTAAAGCCTGGAGAGCTGTTGGACCTAACACTTCTTTTGATTTTTCCATGCAACAATTGAACTGCAATTTCGTTGTCCTTTTGTTTTGAGTGTAACCACAATAGGAAATGATTTCATATTTGATTTGTTCAATCATGCTCTTTCTGGTTTTGCTTCTATTGAGATTTGAGACTGATTCAAGCTTGGTCTCATCTTGAATCTTATTTAATTACCATCAAGATATTATATATTGTTGATTTCTTTCCCTTTGTATATCATAATTAGAAATATCACAAATGTGTAAATAAATGGTAATATAAAATTAGAAACTTAATTGGAATGAAAATGACTTCCCAGCTGGAAGGGTTAAACTGAGAGAAAATCAAAGGCTTTATAAGAAAGAACAGTGCATTATAGTAGTAATATATGTATGCTCGAACGTCACAGCCAAAAAACAATGACTGTTGAGTTGACTTAATCTTTTTTCAGACCTCAACACCAATTGGCCAAACCATCAACACCATTGTCATTTACTAATCAAAATAAGGTGCAGATAATAGAAACTTCAACAAAAATACACCATCTCAATCAAAATTCAAAATTGATGTGTTGTGCTTGATAGATAAATCCAAACCTTTGAAGTATAGAGCAATATTGTTAAAGTTTTGCAGCTACAAAACAAAGATTCATAATAAATGACTTTCATGAGTCTACATGTTCTGTCTGTGCTGAGCAACATGTTCTCCCATTTTTCAAATATTCTAATATTCATGGGAGTCTCTTTCTGCCAGTAGGTGGCTGCTAGCTAACCTGGTTTACCAACATTTTATAAGCTCAACCATTTCAGTAGCAACAAGATTTGTTTTGTTCTAATAATCTGATCAATCTAATACATTTCGTTTCGTTAATTAATTTTGACCTGAGCACATCATTTTCTTGGGTTTCTTCTAGTACAAGTTAAATTATAAACAGTCCAAATGCTTCAGCCATTATTCTATTGACATTTCTTTGTTGCAAAGATCAGAAATAGACATTTCCTTCTTGCAGCAGATAAGAGCATAGCATACAGTAGATTCTTCACATGAAGTCCGATCATTTAATCATATATCAGTACACTGTAATTTGGAAAATGATCCCTATGCATCAAGAAGGAATCGAACAACAGAAAGGAGAGTCTTGGTGTAGGCTCAATCCAACATTCTGTCCTCTCATTCAGATTGTATCACATCACATGTTCACCAAAACTGTTTATCTTGGCCCTATCCAACTTTCTGTCACTTTGTTGCCAGAAGATTGTGATATGTCAGCTAGATTTGGATGGGAAATGGTAGGTTTTAGGAGGGAATTATGCGCTGGTTCTGCACTACTAGAAGTTAGAAATGGTGGTTCTGTTGGCTGAGGGATTTCCTGATTCATTGTAAGCATTTGGACAACTGTGGACATGGATGGTCTCAGTTCTGCTGAGGCTTGTACACAGAGTAACCCAATTTGAAGTATCCGATAAACCTCCTCTTCTTGGAAATTGCCTTTTAGAGCTGGATCAACTGCTTCAGTTAGTTTACCCTTTCCATAAAGGCTCCAAACCTTTCAAAAAGAAAGAAGAAAAAGTTTAGAACTCATAAGTTTATACCAATACATGTGATAGAAACAGGATTGATTTAACTTTAACTGGCATGCGGAAATGATTTACCATTTGCAGGATAGAAAATGACCCCTGAATGAAAGAATTATTCCTCCTTCCACTGATAACTTCAATCACAAGAACTCCAAAACCGTAAACGTCTGCTTTCTCAGTCAATTTCCCACGAACAACATACTCCGGGGCCATGTAGCCTCTGCAGGTGAAAGTTTTGGTTAATTATTAGTCTATTACCCAAAACATGTAGACATGAAAACTTATGCAGTTCATCTTCTGATGAGTTTTAGTGTTTTACATCTTAAACATGAATTCAGTCTTTTTAGCTATATTGATGATCAAAGAAGCTCACTCTTGAACTTACATTGTGCCAGCAACACCAGTGCTGATATGAGTCTCGTCTTCTGGAAACAATCTAGCAAGACCAAAATCAGCAATCTTTGCTGTAAAGTCCACTTCGAGAAGGACATTGCTCAATTTAATGTCTCTATGTATGATTCTCAAGTTTGATTCCTCGTGAAGATAGGCCAAGCCTTCAGCTATACCCAGTATGATACTATATCTAAGTTCCTGACTTAGTGGCTGAGCATCCCCTTTAACTGAAACAAATTAATGAATTCATAAGTAAAATATCAACAAAAACTTGTGCATTGCTCTGTACACATAAGTTCAAGGATGAGGTAGCAACCAAAGAGGTGATCACTGAGGCTTTGATTTGGCACAAACTCGTAAACAAGAAGGCTTTCAGGGCCATTGATGCTGCAACCCAAGAGCTTCACAAGATTTGTGTGATTGATGCAACTGATTAGATTGACTTCATTGTAGAAATGATCCACCCATGGTCCGGTATTGAAGAAAAGCTTCTTTACTGCAACCACCTTCCCATCAGGCAAAATTCCCTACTTCATGTTAACAGATTTTCCCAATTAATTCATAAGTGAAACAAGAGTTTGTCAGCAAGGAGAAATCGAAGTTGAAACAAAAATTACTTTATAAACTGAGCCAGATCCTCCTTGTCCAAGCTTATTGGAAATGTGGAAGGAATTGGTAGCATTTTCAAGAGTTTGGTATGAAAATATGAGATTAGACTTATCGACCGTGGATAGCAAAGGACATAGCTGCTTCCTCTCTATGAAAAAGGTCATTAAAATTTGTTTAGTTTTCAATTCCATAGTACAGAATAACATAGTCAATATCATGTATCAGACATAGATACCTCTCTTCTCCTTCAAGTGTTTCTTCTTTGTGTACAAAACTATGGTTGCAACAACAAGCCCAACAGCCAAAGCAGATGAGGTTATGGCCAGAGTAATAGCTAAGCGCCGCCGTCCTAATCATCATTAACATACAAATCTGTGAAGGAAGTACTATGTAAAGAAGTCATTCTTTTAGGGGACATGACTATGCTTTAGGTTCTATTGCAATTAACAACATTTTGTAAACATGATCAATTATAGAACAACTATGAAAGCTTCAAATTGAATATTAAGGTTAACTATGTTATGAAGCCAAAGAAATTGAAAGCAAAACATTGCTCCATGTGTTTCATCTCATTTCATTCTAGCTACCATCTGTTGCATTACAGAACAAATATAATCAACATAACCCAAGAACTCAAAATTTCAGATGAATAACAAAGTCTCAGGACACAAATGAGGAATAGAAACATGAAAAAACAAATCTTTCCTTCAGAAATGTGCCTTTTACCTATTAAGAGACACCAAAACCTCTTTTATTGTTCATCACATAATGTCTTTTTTTTTATAAACTCATAATGTCTAATACCATCATCTACAGACTACAATCATATCACAATTTAAACCCAAATTTTCTTTGAACATTTAAAGTCAATTGACATATAACAATGGGGTTCATGAAATTGATATTTTGCAGAGCTCCAATTAAATTCCTTGCGTCATGTAACCATGGGATTAAGTTTCTAGCAGAAACAGAGCATGAAATAGCCTAGCTACCTGTTTTGTGAATGAAACCATAAATTTGAAACTCACTGAGACATTTTATCGAACAGCGTACCTGCATTTTTAACAGCTGCAAGATTCCCAGAATTGCTGTTATAGAACTTGTTTGTCGAATACCTCAAGTAACACCCAGCATTCAACACCCTCCCTTCTTCCTTTGGAAGACACGAACCAACACTCGAAACCGCATTGGCCAAGCACAGCTCACAACCGCTCCTATTCACCGTTTCCCAGCACTGAGCCAACCCATAAACCAAAACATTTCCCCTATTCACAGACCCCGTGAAGAACCCATCATTCTTGGGCGCTTCTATGCTCAAATTCCTCACCAACTCAGCAACATTATCTCCAAAAACCGTGCGATTCCCACCCTTGAAATAGGAGGACCCACATATTGTCTGATCTTCGGAGCTCAAATTCTCAGAGGAGAAATTGTAATCGCCGTACCTCAGATAACACCCATCAAGAAAAACCCTAGCTTGTTGGGAGGGGAGGCACAGTCCGATCCGGGCCTTGCTTTTGGCGAAACAGACGTCGCAATCGGATACAGAAAGATCCTTCATGCACTCTCCATATGCGTACAGTTGGGAAATCCCTGTTGTGTTCACTATAGCTCCATATTTCTGCGTGACGACCAGTCGCGACACGGCCTCTAGTGCCGCCATGAAGTTCGTGAGGAAGCTACGGTCCCAATACACCTCTGCTGTTTTGTTGGGGCAGATCAGAGCAGCCTCTGTAGCTCTCGAGGATCCTATGGAAGTTGTGTTTGTTCGTTCCTGGTTAAGGAAATCAGTGTCCGAGTACCTGATGAAGCAGCCAGTGCTGAGCGCACGGCCCTCGGACCAAGGCAAGCAATGCAATACCGATGCAGAAGCCTCCTCCAAGCACGCCGTGCACGAGCTCTCGTTCAGTGTCTTCCAGCAATCCGCAAGCACATACGCGGACTCGTGCTCAGCCACCTGATGAGTCCGAGCATAGCCTTTGTTGCTCGGTGCGGCTTCAACCGCGCGCAACACGGCCTTCTTGGCTGGCTCTGCAAACGCAGAACCTTTCCTGCTAGTGTTCCCACAAACAGCAATGTCTTGAGCTCCAGCGAACTCATCGAAGAAGCTGTAATTCTCGCTCCTCATGAAGCAACCGTCCAAGAAAATGCGGCCACCATGGAAAGGGAAGCATTGGGGAAGAACAGTTCGGGCCATGGCGTAGCATAACACGCAGTCCTGAAGAGGGAGATCTCCGTAACACTGAGCTAGTCCATAGCTAGCATCAGGTCCCGAGCCTGTGGCTGCTACTCCGAAACCAGAGCTCTGTATCTGGGAACTGATGTTTTCCATGGTGAATACAAAATTTGGAACATAGAGTGTGTTGTTGTGATTGCGTTGCGTCCCGCAGGTGATGTTGATAGCTCTGGCTCTTGCATCTCCCTCTGCTGGTTCTTGCAACACAACTAATGCTAGTGCAGTTACGACAAGGAAGAGACCGCGCATCTTCTTCATTTTCCTCTCTGATCACTGCTGAAAACAGAGCTGAGAACTAGAATTCAAGAAACAGAGTAGCTACTTGGGACATGATCATGTGATCAACAAAGAAGGAAATTTCTTTTTGAAAAACTTCATTGTGTGTTCCCATTACTTTTAATTCCTTATTACCAATCCATGACATGTGTCGTGCTGAATATTCAAACTGTGTATATGATGATTTATTATTTATTGGGGTGTTTGGAACATGGCTTTTTTTATGCTTTGATTTTATTTTGTGTGTGGGTGTGTAGGCTTGCAAGTCAACAAGGTATGTAAATTGGCAGGAAGGTAGTATTGTTCAGATCAAGAATTTTTCATGAAAGCTACCACAATCAATGACTTTCGTTGATCTCAAAAGATAAGGGAAGAAAGTAAATGGAAGCCGCGAATGAGAACATTGAAAAATCGGCTAGCACTAAAAATAAACCAGAGATAACAGTAATGAGAGTGAGCAAAATTGCTTGTGTGTTTATTCACTTTGAATTACAAC